>OX637343.1:17783547-17825320 GCA_951799405.1 Agapetus fuscipes
TACCCTATGCACGCACCTGCTTCTAAGGATCATCTAAAATCTATTTTCTTTTGCAAAAAAAAAACAACTTGAACGCTAATGTGTTGTTTGTATTGCAGCAGAACAGAGCGCAGAGCCCACCCCGAGTGGATCCTCGTCGGCCAAGCGCCCCCGCAAGGAGTCTGCGGGTCGGGGCCGCAGGGGAGGCTCCCGGGCTCGCGCACAGCAGGGCGGCTACCAGCTGAGGAGCAGGGACTCCAGCCAGCCGCACACACCCAACACCTCGCACCAGGCAGACAAGCCACACAGGGACAGCTCACGTGAGTCATCATTAAAATTTTATGTAAAAAAACTTAACTAAGGTGGTCAGTCTCATAGAAACCTATAAGTACTCAATTACTGTACTGTTTTGTAGCCTGCCGAAGTTCCACTAGGGGTGGCCGGTACCTCCGCAGATGCGTCTCCACTTTTTTCTGTCCTTGCATACCTCTTTCATCTCTTCAACATTCATCAATTTCTTTATACATACTCTTCTCTTATTCTCACTCTGCTGGTTCTTGCCTGCGTTATTCCCGAAGGGGTCGCATGTGGCGATTCGAGACCTATTTATTTTTACGGGTAAGGGGGCCGGCCTCACACCAACCACTTTCAGTTAAAGTGGGGGTTTCCCAGCTCCCGGGGGGCTGGTTCTCATTTCTTGTGAAGTCTGAGTAAACCTTGAGATCGAACCCTTGCACTCGGCATGGAATGCAAGCATTCTATGAATTGAGCTATCGACCTTTTTACGAGCTTGGTCGTTGTCGCTACAAAGCGCCAAATCTCAAGCAAGACCCAGTTGCTGTAAGGCTGCATGAACCTTTGTTGACCGGTCATTGGTAAAGGTCTATTAATTTTTCAACCCAGCGAAGAGCAAATTTGAAAATATAAATGTTTTTTTTTTTTGCTCCGCCGGGATTCGAACCCACTTACCATTCCATTCAGAGTCCGAAGTGAACTACGGACCGGTCCATCATTTTACGAAATAAAAAAATTAAATATTACCCTATTATAAAGCACAAATAGATAATCCTAAATAATTGTGACAAGATACTTTTGAATGATTGGATAATGATTAATGACAGTATATTCATTATTATTTAGTTAGCTGTAACCTTTGGCCTGTTAGAGACGCACACATTTAAGCAACTACGCTTGTCTATCGGAAAGACAATGTTTTATTATCATTCTAAGGTTTGGTGAACTGCGGCTTTGCTAGTAAATAAAACAAAATTATATAAATTTGAAAATCAGACGTGTGTAAACTTGAGAAATACCATCATTTCAGTCCAGGCAATGAAATTTAATCTTAGCTAGCTAGAATATCCAGAGTCGTAATAAAAGGAGAGCTTGTGTGAAGAAAGTTATGACTTTGGATGTAATGGAAGAAGTATGTAATGACAGAAAGAAATGGCGGTCGATCTTAAATGTTGGCGGCTAGGACTTGATTTTTAAGTTATTATTCTTTTGATATTTATACTGATAATTTATTGATTATTATTTATGAATTATGTTCCTTAACTTATAGTGTTTGGGATGCGGCTGACCACCCACACTGTAGAAAATGGTTCACTTTGCCAGTGTCACCCCTGTTTCAGGGAAGGTCGGCAAGAGTTGGAGGGCTTATGTTCATTTGAGATTTGGGTTTTTATATTGTAAGTCCACATGCGGCATGTTTAAGCGCAAACTTATACGTGTCTGCTTGTGAAAATGCATGTAATGTGAATCCCCAATGTTACATATCTTTGCAACTTAGATTAGAAAAGTGTAATTAGGTGATCCACATAGTCGGAATGTTTTTTTGCACAGAATTCATACAAATGCATCATTAGTTTGTCAAAGCATGGGCTCAACCAACGACTAAAATGTCTAAGAATAGCCTCGTCAGTTACCATTGAACTATGACTACTTACCCAGGCATGTGGTGTCACAACTTTTATGTTTTGAAATGTGCAGATCTCATTGTGATTTGAAGCAAATCAGTGCATTTCTATCATCATCCACCCACCATTGTAAACACAGTGAGAGAGTGCAACGTGCAGGGTGCCCTACTCATGTGCAAAAATTTCAAGTGTATCACAATTATTATTGTTTACACAACAACAAGGCTGATTGACTAATGTGAATGCTATCTGAAGCCTGGTCATAATCAGGCCCGGATTAAGGGCGGTTGGACCGGTCCGTAGTCCAGTGGCAACACTTTTGTGGATTCGGATCCCGGCGGAGCACAAAAAATATACCATTTATATTTCGAATGTGCTCTTCGCTGAGTTGAAAAATTCATAAACCTTTACCAAAGACCGGTCACTGAAAGGTCCATCCAACCTTACAACAACTGGGTCTTGCTTGAGAATTGGCGCTTTCTACAGCGACGACCAAGCTCGCAGAGGGCTCTTGAGGTGTGATACACACAAAAACAGCGCTCGCCTAATGAATCATCCTAATATTATTATTATTCGAGCGGTGCGACCGAACCAGGGCCCCCGCGCAAAGAAGGGCCCCGAATGGCTGAAAAAAATATACTGAAAAATGATGTATTGCCTCAAAAAAACCACAGTTTGTACAAAAAAATACACCTTTAGTTAAGAAATAAAAGTTTCTTACGAAAGGATTTTTTTTTTTTGGATTTGGACCTACAATATAAAAACTCAAATAAACATAAGCCCTGCAACTCTTGCTGACCTTCCCTGAAACAGGGGTGACATCGGAAAAGTGAACCATCTTTTTACAGTATGGGTGGTAAGCCTCATACCAACTTATAAGTCAAGAATAGGAACAAGGTATTCAACCATTCAATTAACATGTTCATAAATTATATATTTAACATTTTGAAACAAATAGGGTGGAGGGGGGGGAGAAGGCCGTAGGGGGCCCCGAGATTTTTTTTCGCACCAGGGCCCCCAGAGGGGTTATTCCGGGCCTGGTCATAATATTGTTGCTTCGCATTATCACACTTGGGGGCAGGAGGGGAGGGGGGTCAAGCAAACATGGCGGCCATCTTGAATACGACACTGTCACTGTCTTTTTTTCATTCATTCTCATTTTGAAATGTTGGCCGGAGTGAAGTTGGTCGCGCTTCTGTTTGAGAGTGCGGTTTAAAAATAAATAGTGCGATGTAAACATTGTGAATTTGATTAATAATGTCAATTAATAATAATAATAATAAGACAATTATTTATAGTGCCGTTTTGTGATAAATCACTGCAAGGGCACTGTTCAACTGCAAGTGCGAACTTGCACATGCTTCATGTGAACCTACAACATAAAAACCAAATTTTAAATGGACATACACCCTGCAACTCTTGCCGTCCTTCCCTGAGACAGGGGTGACATTGGCAAAGTGAACCATTTTTACAGCATGGGTGGTCAGCTGCATACCAACTTATAAGTCAAGGAACATCCCCAAAAATTACATTTAATAAATCAATAAATAAATAACTTTTTAAAAGTGCTGTCCATTGCAAATATTAGAAGTGTTTTGAAGGGAATTATTAATGTTTTTTTATGTAGTGAAACAATGAATTTTTATAAGAATGTGTGTGTAGTCTTTTGGTTCAATTAATTTGGTGTAGAAATGTCTGGATTCATAACATTTCTGATTCGAATCTGCGGTGGAAAGCCAGGTAAAGATACATTGAGTATTATAATCATCCTTAAGTATCAGATTCATGCAAGCAAACCTACACATTCTGCATGTGTGCATACAAATAAACAAAAGCTCACATGAACATAAACCTTGCAACTCTTGCCGCCTTTCCCTGAACCGGGGTGGCATTCGCAAGAGTGAACCAATTTCTTTAGCACGGGGGGCCAGCCAACCTATCAGTCAAGGAGCACAAAAAATTATAAATAATTTACCTAAAAATACTAAAATTAAAATTAAATGCCCTAGCTGCCATCATTGCAAGTCAACCGCCATTTCTTTTGGTCTTTGCATACTACTTTCATTTCATTCAGAGTCATAATCTTTTTTCATGCACTCTCTCCTTTTGTTATGACTCTGAATATCCCATTCATTCGCTATTTCAGATATTTGATCCATCCATACTTTTCTTGGTCTTCCTTTACCACGGCTTCCATTCATACTTGCAGCGTTTACTCTCTTCGTCATTCATTCTTTCCGTGTGCCCAAACCATCACGTAAGTGGCAAAAACGTATTACGAACTTTATAATTCAAATTCTTCGCTGGGTTGAAAAATTCATAAAACCTATACCAAAAGACCGTTCACGAAAAAGGTCCATCCAGCCTTACAGCAACTGGGACTTGCTTGAGTATTGGCGCTTTGCAGCGATGACCAAGCTCGTAAATAACACCTCTGCGGCACTGCAACAAGTGTCATAGACTCCTAGAGTCTCTGAAACGTAGGGAGTCTCCCGCACACAGGATTTTCTTAAAAAATATACACCCCCGGACAAAAAAAATTACGAGTCCTAAAAAAAAACTAAAATTGACCTATAATGAATTATTCTTGATATTTTATTAGTTTTTTTTGTATTATTTGACATATGTGATGACTACTCCTTACTTCTATAATAATAATCTATAATCTAAGTTGCAAGGATATATTCATTCAAAGCTCTCAGATGTATGCCCACAAACACGGGTAGTTCGCGCTTACAAATGCTGATTGTGTACTTACAAATAAAATCCAAACCTCAAATGAACATAAGCCCTGCAACTCTTGCCAACATTCCCTGAAACAGGGGTGACATTGGCAAAGTGAACCATTTTTTACAGTATGGGTGGTCAGCCTCATACCAACCTATAAGTCAAGGAATACGAGTAATAAATAACATTTAAGTATAAGAAAACAACAAAACCTTAAAAATAAATCTATACAAAAAAAGTAAAAAATGTCTTATGCAAAAAATGTAGCAAGCCAATAAACCAACATTAAAAGCTCAACTTCAAGGTTAAAATAAAAAATCTTACTCATGAATTGTAGTTAGAAATTGGCATTATATATTATCAGGTATCAGATTACCCGAAAATTAGAAATCCATAACGGTTCATTTAAGGTCCAGTGTTTGTGATGGAATAATAAAAGACATGTTTTTTGTTAATAAATATTTAAGAAGTAGGTTCGTATCGCTTTATTTTAAATTATTTAAAATTTAAAGTATGTAAAGTATTTAAAATTTAAACATATTTATAAAATTTAAAAGTATTTAATACTTAGTGAATTCACCTTTATTTTTTATAACAAAACTAGCAGTACCCGGCGTGTTTCACTACGCCATTTGGGCATGTGGTATCAATTTTTTTCTACAGATAAAAGAGGAAACAACAGGATCAAAAAAAAAAGTGTGCTAATCGGAATCAAGCTTCACACAATTTATCTCTAGGTTAATCTTCACGTTTTCTAAAAAAAAACGTCTAGGTACAACTGTTAAGCAGCAGAGCCAAGCATAGGGAAAATCGATTGCGGTGCTCCATTTATATTTAAGATAAAAAAATCGGCTATGTAACGTCACTCATCTAATCTATTCTAAGTTGCATGGATATAATTGTTACATTTGGAATTCACATTAAGTGCATGCCCACAAGCAGACACGTATAAGTTCACACTTGCACATTCTGCGTGTGAACCTACAACATAAAAACCCAAATCTCAAATGAACATACACCCTGCAACTCTTTGCTGACCTTCCCTGAAACAGGGGTGACAATGGCAGAGTGAACCATTTTCTATTTATAGTTGGTCAGATGCATATTGACCTATACAAGAAAAGAATATAAACAATAAATTAAATTTTATAATCATACAATTAAAGAACTAATCTATAAAATTCACTATACTCTTTGAGCAAAGTGAAGAAATAAATGTATTCCAAACAATCAGGAATATTTTTCAATGTAACCGCACTGTGAAACGTATGCAGTTGGGGAAAATGCTTCATACAATATGATGCACTTAAGTTTTTTTTCAACTATCTCCATAAAAGTGTTTAATTTATGTTGAATTTTTGACTCCCTGTCCTGTCTTTATCCCGGCCAAGTGAATTCACATTTTTTCCCCACATTTAAAATGTGCTCTATCCATTATTTCAATAAGTGAAAGTTTTAGGTAGTGCACACGGAACATTTTCTATTGACAACAAAATTGTAAGTCGCACGGCCGGGTTAGGTAAAAGGCAAACATTTTGTTTATCTTGGTTGCTTTAGACCATTGTCACATAGAAGAAAGACGTTTAACCGCCGAGAAAGAAACGATCTTTAAATTTGTGGTGAGTATATAATTTTACAGAAATACGTTTTTTGAAAAAAACAACTATATTATGTATATTTTAATTAAAAGTATGTTTCAATAAAAGGTTTTAATAATAATAATATATTTCAATATGGTCTTCTAGTTGGGACCTACGAACTTTCGTTTATCATATTTTTTATAAGTGCGGGATATAAAAGCTTTCTTACATTTCTAAAATTCAACTTGGAATACTTGAATAACATTTTTTAATTTGGAACTTTTGTCTAGGCCAGGGGTCGGCAACCTTTTGAGTCGGAAGAGCCAAAAATTACAATTTACAAATTTCAAAGTTTTTCCTTGACTTATAGGTTGGTATGAGGCTGACCACCCATACTGTAAAAAATGGTTCACTTTGCCAATGTCGCCCCTGTTTCAGGGAAGGTCGGCAAGAGTTGCAGGGCTTATGTTCATTTAAGATTGGGTTTTTATATTGTAGTTCCACATGCGGTATGTGTGAGCGTGAAATTATGCGTGTCTGCTTATGGGAATGCATTTGATGTGAATCTCAAATGATACATATCTTATTTTGGATTTGGATTTGTAAAGAGCCACAAATGTTTTTTTGCCAACAATAAATAGCGTCGATGGGGCGGGGGGAGGGTGGAGGGTGAAAAGCGAGTACAAGTAGCGGAGAGATCGTTAATCGATTCAGAACGATTTAGTTTTTTTCGATCAGAAGTATAATTTTGTGTTTTTTTTATATTTGCGTATGAAGCTAAAGAGCCGTAACTTCACACCCAAAGAGCCGCATGTGGCTGGTGAGCCGCAGGTTGCTTACCCCTAACCAAACCGATATCGATCCACCATATTTGTAAAAAGTCCGGTCTATGTCTTAGTTGGTAGAGTAACTGCATTCCATGCCGAGATCTCGAGTTAGAATCCCACTGAAGTTGTCAGAAATTATTTCTCGTTTCAGTGTTTATTTCTAACTCAAAATAAAATACCGGCAAGGCTTACTCAGCCTTCATAAGAAATGAGTGTCAAGCCACTCAGGAGCTGAATAACATCCATTTCAAGTTGGCGTAAAGTAAAAGTTACTGGGTTGTTCATTTTAGATTTGGATTTTAAATTATGAGTAGGTACACATGCAGCATTTGTAAGCGTGAACTTACATGTGTCTACTTGTGAGCATGCATTTTATATGAATCTTTAATGTAAATGTATATTTGCAACTAAGATTATGTATTGTAGTTGAATATAATGGTCTTCTTCTATTGGGTGGTTTCAAAATTTACCGACCTCGTTGCTAAAATATTGAGAATTGAGAACCATTGTTTATTTGATTACCATCAAACTTCACAGGATTCATTCTAAAAATATGTTACATGTTTCCTGAAAATTTCGTCAAAATCGGATGAGCGGTTTATGAGTCTATAGGGAACATACATACATACATACATACATACATACATACATTACATACTCTTTTTTTACTTTTTTTTTGCAAAAATTATGACAATGTTCGGATACAATTTTATATAGAATGTATAACACTAGGATTGCCTTGGCTACCTCCAAACTATGAAATTTTACAGATTGAATTTAGAAATTTATTTTTCAAATTTATACATAGAGTTGTTTTAAATGGGTAAATATGGCTTCAAATATCAATTTAATTATTAGATAAAGATAATGAGAGTGTAGTGTATAACAAAAAAAAAAAAAAAAAATGTATGTATAATTATTATTTTGTAATATTATATGTAAAATACATACATACATACATACATACATACACACATTCTTCTTTATAGATATAGATAGATAGATTGCATTCCATGCCGAGATCTCGAGTTAGAATCCCACTGAAGTTGTCAAAAATTATTTCCCGTTTCAGTGTTTATTTTAAACCCAAAATAAAATACCGGCAAGGCTTACTCAGCCTTCATAAGAAATGAGTGTCAAGCCACTCAGGAGCTGAATAACATCCATTTCAAGTTGGCGTAAAGTAAAAGTTACTGGGTTGTTCATTTTAGATTTGGATTTTACATTATGAGTGGGTACACATGCAGCATTTGTAAGCGTGAACTTACATGTGTCTACTTGTGAGCATGCATTTTATATGAATCTTTAATGTAAATGTAAATTTGCAACTAAGATTATGTATTGTAGTTGAATATAATGGTCTTCTTCTATTGGGTGGTTTCAAAATTTACCGACCTCGTTGCCGAAATATCGAGAATTGAGAACCACTGTTTATTTGATCACCATCAAACTTCACAGGATTCGTTCTAAGAATATGTTACATGTTTCCTGAAAATTTCGTCAAAATCGGATGAGCGGTTTATGAGTCTATAGGGGACATACATACATACATACATACATACATACATACATACATACATACATACATCCTTCTTTATAGATATAGACTAGCAGACTGACCGTGCTGCGCACGGTTGTCTGCTAGGCCCTTCGGGCAGTGTAAGTCTGGCTTCGCAATAATTTTTCCTCACACCTCCTTCATAGTAATTAAATGCTTTAAGAAGTAATTTGAAAAAAAAATTGCGGTAAAAGGGTTATTTAGTTCTTTCATGTTCTGAGTATCTTTTATGAAGCATGAGGTATGAGGCTGACCTCCCATACCTAAAAAAATGTTCACTGAAGGAATGTTTCTCTGTTCCTGAAAAGGTCGGCAAAATTGCAGGGCTTATGGTCAAGAGAGGCTGAAATTTTTATTTGTAATTACACATGCAGCGTTTGTAAGCGCAAACTCACTCATGTCTGCTTGGGGGCATGCATTCAATATGAATTATAAAATGTATGTATGCAACTTAGATTTATATTCTAAAATTAAAAACATCAAGTGCCACAATTATATGTTAGCGTGAAAAAACATTTGCCAGCTTGTGGGTGTGCATTGTATTTGAATCATCAAAACTCTTTTTGCAACTTAAGATTATAAATTAAGATAACCGTTGTTTAAGGATTTTTCAAACCCAAACTCCTTGACCTAAGGGTTAGTATGAGGCTTACCACCCATATCGCATAAATGGGTTCACTTAACTAATGTTCCCCCTGTTTCTGAATAGGTCGGCAAAAGTTGGCTTATGGTTATAAGAGGCTGAAATTTTTATTTGTAATTACACATGCAGCATTTGTAAGCGCAAAGTCACTCATGTCTGCTTGGGGGCATGCATTGAATATGAATTATAAAATGTATGTATGCAACTTAGATTTATATTCTAAAATTAAAAACATCAAGTGCCACAATTAAATGTTAGCGTGAAATGACATTTGCCAGTTTGTGGGCGTGCATTCAATTTGAATCATCAAATAACTTTTTTTGCAACTTTAGATTATAAATTAAATTTAACATTGTTGAAGGATTTTTTAAACTCAAATCCTTGACGGATAGGTAAGTATGAGCTTGAATACCCATATCGCAAAAAATGGTTCACTTGACAAATGTTTCCCCTGTTTTTGAAAAGGTTGGCAAAAGTTGCAGGGCTTATGTTCATTAGAGGCCTTAATTTTAATTTGTAAGTTAACATGCAGCATTTATAAGCGCGAACCCACTCATGTCTCCAGGGGGGCATGCATTGAATATGAATTATAAAAGTTATTGTATCTGTGCAACTTAGATTATATATTCTAATATTTAAAAAAAAATCAAGTGCCACAACTATATGTTAGCGTGAAATGACATTTGCCAGTTTGTGGGCGTGCATTCAATTTGAATCATCAAATAACTTTTTTTGCAACTTTAGATTATAAATTAAATTTAACGTTGTTGAAGGATTTTTCAAACTCAAATCCTTTACTTATAGGTAAGTATGAGTCTGAATACCCATATCGCAAAAAATGGTTCACTTGACAAATGTTTCCCCTGTTTTTGAAAAGGTTGGCAAAAGTTGCAGGGCTTATGTTCATTAGAGGCCTTAATTTTAATTTGTAAGTTCACATGCAGCATTTATAAGTGCGAACCCACTCGTGTCTCCAGGGGGGCATGCATTGAATATGAATTATAAAAGTTATTGTGTCTGTGCAACTTAGATTATATATTCTAATATTTAAAAAAAATCAAGCGCCACAACTATATGTTAGCGTGAAATGACATTTGCCAGTTTGTGGGCGTGCATTCAATTTGAATCATCAAATAACTTTTTTTGCAACTTTAGATTATAAATTAAATTTAACGTTGTTGAAGGATTTTTCAAACTCAAATCCTTGACGGATAGGTAAGTATGAGCTTCAATACCCATATCGCAAAAAATGGTTCACTTGACAAATGTTTCCCCTGTTTTTGAAAAGGTTGGCAAAAGTTGCAGGGCTTATGTTCATTAGAGGCCTTAATTTTTAATTTGTAAGTTAACATGCAGCATTTATAAGCGCGAACCCACTCATGTCTCCAGGGGGGCATGCATTGAATATGAATTATAAAAGTTATTGTATCTGTGCAACTTAGATTATATATTCTAATATTTAAAAAAAAATCAAGTGCCACAACTATATGTTAGCGTGAAATGACATTTGCCAGTTTGTGGGCGTGCATTCAATTTGAATCATCAAATAACTATTTTTGCAACTTTAGATTATAAATTAAGATTACCGTTGTTTAAGGATTTTTCAAACTCAAATTCCTTGACTTAAGGGTTAGTATGAGGCTTACCACCCATATCGCATAAATGGGTTCACTTAACAAATGTGTCCCCTGTTTCTGAAAAGGTCAGCAAAAGTTGCAGGGCTTATGGTCATGAGAGGCTGAAATTTTTATTTGTAAATACACATGCAGCATTTGTAAGCGCAAACTCACTCGTGTCTCCGAAGAGGAGTGCATTGAATATGAATTATAAATGTTAATGCGTCTATGCAACTTAGATTGTATATTGTAAAATAATACTTTAAAAAAATTAAATGCCGCAATAAGTACGGTTTCATATAAAAAGTTGACCGAATCGATCGTCATTATTTCTAAAAAATACATGTTATAACTGGTTGAAGTATAATTTTGAAATAAATAAAAAATATAGGTAGGTACTCAACGGAATTCAACCGAAAAAGAATCGACTTGGCAATGGCAACGATGGCAACTTTGAAGCCTATGTTGAAGTGCTGGAAATTTATTTGAAATTCGAATGTCAAAATGAGTTTTGTTTCTCGCATAGGTTTTACATAAAAAGGTGTTGTGATTGATCATGTTTATTTATTTAAAAAACAACAATTTAAAATCTACTAATGATGAGGAAGCACATCCCAAGTCCTGAACAATATTTGTTGTGAATATGACGTGCATCTGTTTAGGAGTTCTTCAGTTTGAATGCCATTAACGCACAACTATTTTATATGGGGAGGCCGTTGCATTTTATAAAGATAAGGGATGTAATATTATATGTAAAATACATACATACATACATACATACATACACACATCCTTCTTTATAGATATAGATAGATAGATTGCATTCCATGCCGAGATCTCGAGTTAGAATCCCACCGAAGTTGTCAGAAATTATTTCCCGTTTCAGTGTTTATTTTAAACCCAAAATAAAATACCGGCAAGGCTTACTCAGCCTTCATAAGAAATGAGTGTCAAGCCACTCAGGAGCTGAATAACATCCATTTCAAGTTGGCGTAAAGTAAAAGTTACTGGGTTGTTCATTTTAGATTTGGATTTTAAATTATGAGTGGGTACACATGCAGCATTTGTAAGCGTGAACTTACATGTGTCTACTTGTGAGCATGCATTTTATATGAATCTTTAATGTAAATGTAAATTTGCAACTAAGATGTATTGTATTGTAGTTGAATATAATGGTCTTCTTCTATTGGGTGGTTTCAAAATTTACCGACCTCGTTTCTGAAATATCGAGAATTGAGAACCACTGTTTATTTGATCACCATCAAACTTCACAGGATTTGTTCTAAGAATATGTTACATGTTTCCTGAAAATTTCGTCAAAATCGGATGAGCGGTTTATGAGTCTATAGGGGACATACATACATACATACATACATACATACATACATACATACATACATACATACATACATACATACATACATACACACATCCTTCTTTATAGATATAGATTAAGGACACTATGTGTGCTTAATTTATCAAACAAAAGAAAGAGGTATCGATAAAGGATTTCTTAGAAAAAGGGTTCAGTAAAGTCAAGCGGTGCGGTAGCAGGTAAACTCGTAATTTTTTTTGTCCGGCGGTGTATATATATAGATCGCAGGAAATTTGAGCAGTGTTACCTTCTAACTGTCTTGTACGTACATATATACTTTTACAATGCAATTGTTTGTATTTATTTATTTAGTTAGCCTCTCTTTTGTTTTTTTTTTTATCTTGTATACTGAGGACAAGGTACAAGAAGTCAGACTGCCACTGTATCAAGTTGTAAATATACAACATCTAGTATTTATTATTTCTCACAACGTGTGTGTGTTCCTATGTGAATAATGCCAGCGCAACTAAGCTACTCGTGTAGTGCGACTTCTTACCAAATGCTTTGCCTCCAAGTCTGCCTGTTTTATGCAGCTGCCTCTGGTCGGTAGCTCAGTTGGTAGAGTGCTTGCATTCCATGCCGAGAGGTTGTGTTTCAGAATCCCACCAAGGGTGGCAGAAATGATTTCCCGTTTCGGTGTTTATTTCAAACCCAAAATAAAATACCTGCGTGGTTTACTCAGCTGGTATGCAGCTGATCACCCATGCTGTTGAAAATGGTTCACTTTGCCAGTGCCACCCCTGTTTCAGGGAAGGCCGGCAAGTTTTGCAGGGTGTATGTTCATTTGAGGTGAACTTATATGTGTCCGCTTGTAAAAATGCATATAATTTGAATCCCTAATGTTACATGTCCTTGCAACTTAGATTAGATTAGAATAGCCCTTTGCAAGCTTGGTTGTCGCTACAGAAAAAGACCCAGTTCCTGCAAGGCTGGATGAACCATTAGTGACCGATCTTTGGTAGAGGCAGACCAAATTCCAAAAATAAAATATTAAGTTCCTGAGTTTTTAAACCTGTGAAGAGCATAATTTGAAAATAAAATGCGTGTTCGAACTCTCTACAATCCGATTGTGAGTGCTTGGCATTGACCACTGGACTACAGACGAGTCCAGGTGATCGCATTCTGACAGAGCGTGGTAAAGACTTCTAAACGTATATTATCTAGATTTTCAGCAGTTACTTCGTGAAAGTTCATTTTAATACAATAAAATAAAAATTGCTTTGTTTTAATTCACATGAGTTTATTTTTTGACTGTCAAAAAATAAACTCATGTGAATTAAAACAAAGCAATTTTTATTTTATTGTACTTCTAAACGTAACTGTAACTCTGTCGCCATTCCACTAGGGGTGGCCAGAGCCTCTGCAGAGCTGCCTATTTCTTCCTATTCTGACATACCTTTTTCAATTCATTCATATCCATCACCTTTTTCATGAATTTTCTTCTTTTGCACTCACTTTGTACATCACAATCTTTCACAATCTCCCCAATCTGATCTCTCCACACTTTTCTCGGTCGTCCTTTACCTCTTTTTCCTTTCACACTTCCTCTGTATACCTATATACTTTGTCATTCTATCATCATTCATTCTTTCCACATGGCCAAGCCATCTCACGTAGCAACAAAAAAAACATTTTCAAGTTGACTAATGAAACAATTTTCTATGTGTTGTTACAGTAAGCTCGACAGCCAGCGACGGCTCCTTCTGCAGCGGAGGCACCTCCCTGATTGTAGAGAACAACTCCTCGCACTACAGCTCCCCCACCTCGTCCAGACTAGGCTCCGGTAAGCCCACACACATCCAACTTATACATAAAGCAACAGTAACCCAGTAAGCTCCACAGCCAGCGACGGCTCCTTCTGCAGCGGAGGCACCTCCCTGATTGTAGAGAACAACTCCTCGCACTACAGCTCCCCCACCTCGTCCAGACTAGGCTCCGGTAAGCCCACACACATCCAACTTGTACATAAAGCAACAGTAACCCAGTAAGCTCCACAGCCAGCGACGGCTCCTTCTGCAGCGGAGGCACCTCCCTGATTGTAGAGAACAACTCCTCGCACTACAGCTCCCCCACCTCGTCCAGACTAGGCTCCGGTAAGCCCACACACATCCAACTTGTACATAAAGCAACAGTAACCCAGTAAGCTCCACAGCCAGCGACGGCTCCTTCTGCAGCGGAGGCACCTCCCTGATTGTAGAGAACAACTCCTCGCACTACAGCTCCCCCACCTCGTCCAGACTAGGCTCCGGTAAGCCCACACACATCCAACTTGTACATAAAGCCACAGCAACCCAGTAAGACCGGTCCGTAGTCTAGCTGCTTTGCTGCTGTTTTTATTTCTGTATTTTTTGCAGTCGAAACCTGCAAGGCTCGTCTTTTAATTATTCTCACTTCAATAAGACTGCTCCGTAGTCCTGTGGTAACACTTTGGACTCGTAAATGGAAGGTTGTGGGTTTAAATCCCAGCGGAGCACAAAAAATATACCGTTTATATTTTCAAATTTACTCTTCGCTGGGTTGAAAAATTCATAAACCTTTACCAAAGATCGGTCATCAAAAGTTCCATTCTGCATTCAGCAACTGGATCTTGCTTGAGATTTTTATGCTATTAGGCGCATATGCTAACGATGAAACTACCAGGCCTTATTTACAGATCTCTCACGGGGCTGTTCTTAGACATTTTAGTCGTCGGTTGAGCCCACGCTTTCAGAAACTAATGATGCCTGAGCTAAAAGTCTCATCTCCACAGTCATTCTTACCTACCGAATTTTGGTAGTATTTGTACGAAGACTAAACAGCTGTTCACTTGCGGCCATCTTGAATTGACAGGTCTTCATACAAATGCATCATTAGTTTGTCAAAGCGTGGGCTCAACGCACGACTAAAATGTCTAAGAATAGCACCGTCAGTTTTTACTTCTCGTAAAATTTTAGTTTTCCAATTTCATTCATAGGGATGCTCCCCACCGTCCCCTAATGAAGAACCACCACTACAAATCATGTATTCTATAATCAACGCATTACATTATATGTTTTGTGTGCTTCCAGAGAGCAAGAGGAAGTCGCGCCACAGCACACGGCTGCAGTCCACAGCCACAGCTAGCGCAGAAGCTACAACTGCCAAAACTACCAAGGTAAGCAATCATCATATCTATGCAGCCAGTTGTTTATAACCTTTCCTCCATTGTTGATGCCCTGAAGAGTCTAAAACACATTTTCTGCGGTGGAGGGTCGTGCATTGTCATGTGAAGGTCTTCTTATCATTTGGAAGGTTAAGGTGGACTGTAATTTGCTTTCTGGGCCTCCAAAGGGGGGTTCAACCACTAGGATGACCTTTCTTTTCCCAAAGGGCGGGTGTCTGGTTGCGCCAACAGAATCAAGAAGCAACTACAGGGACTTACCTTGAGCTGCTCCGGTTTCCTGAAGGGGAAGTGGATGGTAGTTCCTCGTTGCGGTTGGCGGAGATTGCAATGTTGTGCGAGTCAGTGGAGGTCGAACGAGTATCGACCTTCGGTGGGGGAGAACAAATTCTAACTCTGGCGTCGATGTGGAGTTAGTGAAAAGTCAAACAAATATTGACCTTCGCCGGTGGAGAACAAAATCTAACTTCAGCCTTGATGTAGAGTTAGCGAAAGGCCAAATAAATATTGACCTGCGGTGGTTAAGAACAAATTCTCGATGTTGAGTTAGCAAAGGGTTGAATAAATATCTGTAGGTACCTTAGAGCATAAACAACGGAAGTCCACTTTTTTGTGTTTTTGAGTTAATGATGCAGAAATTATCACAATTAGCTGTTCTATAAGTGGTAAAAATATTGGAGTCCTCGGACTCATAGTTACTGAGATATCAAGTGTAATAAATATGGGATGCACATATAAATGCGAGCATAAACCACGGAAGTTCTACATACGTTGTTCACATTAAATAAATATCGATAAAAGAAGATAAACAGTTTTACAGATCAAAAATATCTCGTCTTATTTAGAAGTTATGATGGTTTTATAAAAGTGCACATTTTCACTAAAACTCGTCTCCTGCACATTTTACTAAATGTGACTACCGTTGTTTATGCTCTAAGGTACAGATATATTGACCCTTGGCAGGGATGGATAAATTTTAACTGCTGCTAGCATTTTTAAAAAGGGGTTGAAGACCCACCTGTTTGCACGCTCATATGAGCAAGCGCTTTTGGGATGACCAAGAGTCATGAAAAGGCGCTATAAAAATCTTGCATTATTATTATTACTACACTAAATGCGCCGGGCCAGTGTCACCAACATACTGCAGTTTGTAAATCCCTAAAATGAACTAAATGATTAATTGGCACAACAGTTGGTAGCAGTTGGTTTGAATAGCTTATTTGCTTACCTGTAATAATGTTTGTTTGTTTCCAGTCGAGTAATCTGGGTGCTCGCCTGGGCAGGAGCAGCGGGGCAGCCGGCCAGTCCACCGCCTCGCAGCCGCTCCACAAGCAGACCAAGAGACAGGTACCTGCAGCTCACAGCTCCCGCCAACACTAACAGATCATCTGTACCCCGACTATAAAACATTGCATAAACTCCCCGCCATCATGGAAAAAATGCAACCATTGTATTTTAATTATCTCTCCAATTTATTCAAGTCTGTCGTCCTTGGCAAAAAAGGCTCACACTACACTTAGCAGAAGGCAGAAACCAGAGTCAAGTCACGTATTAACCACCCTATGCAGATGAATGTACTATATATGCAAACTTTGAGTGTACCATTCTGCTACATCCCATATCGCGTACGCGCTTGAGAAAAAATAATATATTTGAAAACTACAAACCACCTGGCGTCCGCCTGAGTTCAAAAGTCACGCCATTACAAGTCTGGACAAGTTAGTTCCTCAAGGGCGGGCTAAGCATTCGGTTGTTTGTTGTAATTTTTCATAATACTATTCAACAATCAGAAGCGCTATTCTGCTAAATTCCTTACGACCTTAAGGCGACGAGCTGGCGATTCGTGTCCAAAAATTAGATGTCCTGTGATTTTATATCGATAGAGTTCTTTCGCAAGCGCTAGCATTCCGGACTTGTATGGATATCCAAAGTGTAAGTAATTTAGCAGAATAGAGCTTCAGGAGTATGTGCATTGTGGTTTAAATACCCGATTCTTTTTTGCCTAATCTAATCTAATCTACATAAGTTACAAAGATATGTAACATTGGGGATTCACTTACATGCATTCTCACAAGCAGACACGTACAAGTTCGCGCTTGCGCATGCCGCATGTGAACCTACAAAAAACCAAATCTCAAATGGGCATACACCCTGCAACTCTTGCATACCTTCCCTGAAACAGGGGTGACATTGGCAAAGTGAACCATTTTCTACAGCATGGGTGGTCAGCCACATACCAACCTAAAAGTCAAGGAATATATACAACAAACAAATATTTCTTGGAAAATAACCTGAAGGTCTAAAGGGTTAAAGGAATAAAAATATTAATTCTAAAATGTGTTTGCCTGTACCCTATGCAGGCGCCTGCCGGAAAGCAACTCTCCAGTGCCAACAGCCGGCCATGTTAGCCATAAACTCCCACTCTCCTAGTTGTCTGTTGTGTTTGAATGCTATGACATGTGATGTATGTTATGTTTGCAGTCAGCGGCAACAGCAGCAGTAGCGTGCGGGCACAGTGAGAGTCGCTCAGGGTTGCGGCGCAGCACGCGGGGCGCGGGGGCGGACATGCCCCAACAGACGCACCCCTCCACCACCAGCACCAACAAGAGAGACAAGAAAGGTCAGTCCAGGGGCCTCCTCACTCCCTTAGAACAGTCAAACTCCGTTATAACGAGCGCCAAGGGACCAACCAATTATGCTCCCTATGTATCCTATAGCTACTTTTTTTATCTACTCATTCTTCTTCTCTAGTTTCAATCCTGGGATTGGCTTGCAGCAATTTCTTTCACTCTTCTCCTCCATTCTTCCCTGTCTTGTGCGGCTCTTTTAAGGTCTGCATATGATGAGCAGCGCACGTCCACCAACAGGTCCTCCAGGTACTCTTGGCGTGGGCGTCTCCTAGAGTTGGTTCCCTCGGTCATCCCCTCCATTATGGCATGCAAGAGACCTTCTTGTCGTATTACATGGCCGATCCATCTTGCACGCCTTTCAGACAAGGTCCTGAGCAGATGCCTTCCTCCTTCGATTCTTTGGAGAACCTCCTCATTTGTAGTGTGGTCTCTCCAAGAAATTCCTAGTATTCTTCTATATGACCACATCTCGAAAGCGTTTAGTCTCCGTTTATCTCTTTTGGATAGGCACCATGTCTCGCAGCCGTACATCAAGATACTCTATACATAATATTATACTCATAATAAACGTGAAAAATTGTGTAAAAAAAGTGTTTTTCATTTATTATATTGACTGGTTTCTTTTAAAAAGTTTCTTGTGTAGAGTATTAACAAGAAAATTTGAAACTTGGTCGTAGATTAAGAGAAGTCTTCACACTGGATTCAATAATTGTATTGTCTCTGGCTTTTGCTACTTCTAACAACAAAAACTACTAAGTGTATGTAATCAGTAAAGGAATGTGATGTCAAAACACCATAAGTTAAATTTAACAGTTAGATGTACCATATCCTCCTTTCTACATGGCCTAGTTTAGGTCTGGATCCAGTGGCCAAATGTATGGGATTGCTAGACATACCATGTGAGAGTAACATAGATCCCTATACACTTACAATCCCACACCAGACTCGATCATGTGGAAAGGCTGTATCACACCTCAAGAGCCCTCTGTGAGTTTGGTCGTCGCTGTAGAAAGCGCCGATTCTCAAGCAAGACCCAGTTGTAAGGCTGGATGGCCCTTTAGTGACCGGTCTTTGGTAAGGGTATATGAATTTTTCACCCAGCGAAGAGTATATTTGAAATTATAAATGGTACATTTTTTGTGTGCTCCGCCGGGATTTGAACCCACAACCTTCCATTTACGAGTCAGAAGAGGTGTTAACCACTAGACTACGGACCGCAATATTTCCCTTTCCTGCGCCGATCGGGACAGCTCCTCAGCACACAACACAAATGCCCGTCCAGTTATACTACGCAGTCAAGACATCTAATCTAAGCTGCAAAGATATATATCATTTAAGATTCACATTAAATGCATTCCCACAAGCAGACATGCATAATTTCATGCTAACACATGCCGCATGTGGACCTACAAAATAAAAACCCAATCTCAAATGAACATAAGCCCTGCAACTCTTGCCGACATTCCCTGAAATAGGGGTGACATTGGCAAAGTGAACCATTTTTTACAGTATGGGTGGTCAGCCGCATACCAACCTATAAGTCAAGGAACATCTGTCTCCTATTAGGAGATCTGTATCCTACTATCATTTTTCCTCAAATTTCTTCATCAATATAAGTTGAAGAAGGTGATATCTTACACTCCAGATGTGTAATCTTCCAAACTCTAATATTTGACTACAGCTTGATTGAGTATTGATTGTTTTTTGTTTATTGCAGGCAAGGGCAGCCTGGGTTCGTGTGCCAGCAGCGGGGGCAGCAGCGCGGGGGCGCGCCGCGCGCCTGCCGCCCCGGGCCCGGAGCACAGGCCACACCATCCCTCGCTGACTGCCGTGAGTATACCACCACATACACTATACTAACCTAAGTCAAGCTCAGCACTTCCCTAAAGAAATCAACACCAGAACTGAAGTAGAAATTTTAGCAGCATGTTGGCGCTGTCATTGACCGTTGAAAGATCCCTACTCTTATGTTTGGTCCATTTGAATTCTCGGTTTGTCCGCACTAGCTTCCCTGTTGTTCTTTGTCATCATGCCAATTTTTAAGTGTTGTTTTTTGAATTCACTGCAGATCCATAAGATCTCCTAGACCAGGGGTTGGCAACCTTTTGAGTCAGAAGAGCCAAAAATTACAATTACAGATTTAAAAAAAACTGCGTAAAGAGCCACAAATGTTTTCTTGTTGAATATAGCGTCAACGGGGGTCAAAGCGAGTAAAAGTGGCTGAGAGATAAAATCGGTGTCTAATCTTCGTTAATCGATTCAGAACAATTTTTTTTTTTTTTTTTGATAAATTGAAATATTTGCATATGGAACAAAAGAGTTGCAACTTCACACCCAAAGAGCCGCAGGTTGCCGACCCCTGTCCTAGACAGATATGCTTTTAAATTTGACTGAAAAGTCTTTGCACTCTCCACAGCCCTCATCTCGTGCGATAAGGCATTCCACAACAAGGGGCAATGCAAAAGGCACAATGCAAATAATTGGCTCATTTAATTGGAACTGCATACAGAGCTCAGAGTCCCCTGCCTTCCATCACACAAAGCTCTGATATAATATACAGTGGCACTTAATCACAGGAAAGCAGACCTTGTACTCCATCTACAGGTGCTTGCCTATGTCCGATATGTCCAACTGAAAAGAAAAACAAAACAGTGTATTAATGAATTATACAGATTAATGAAGTGTTGAATTGATTTTGTGTACAGGGTGCGGTAGCCTCTACCTCCTCCACACACCAGCAGAGTGGTTCTCCAGCAAACATGGCGGGAGGAAATACGGCAGACTCCAAGGCTAAATCTAAAGGTATACTCAATTTAGAATTTAAAAATTCATCTACTAATATCCAGCGAAAACTCTCTGATCGTAGCAATCAGAGGCCTGAAATGGGAGTTGGCCATATGGCGTCATTGGGCAAGGAACTTGAAGCTAACGTAGCCTTTTTTCCCTGTTTAATATGTTCCTGATATTCTAATGTACAATGACCATGTATTTCTCTTTTCTTTCACTGTTTAACTATATATTTTGATTGCTCTTTTTTCTCATATATTTCATCACATATTTTCATGTTTCTACATTTTTGTAATTTTCTACTTACTTTTTCTATTGATGTATTATTTTTTTATGGCTGGTCATGTATTGCACCCTCCACATGACTAAGCTGGAATAAACGCATATTATTATTATTTTTATATTTATGCTGTAAAGTTGTGTACGCCTTTTGAGCACTGTAAGAAACACCTACACGTTTAGTATAACTGATGATTGTTGTTTGTCCATCAGACGATGGTTCAGGTCCCGCGGAGGCTGGTGGAGCAGGCGCGGCCAGCGTGGGAGAGTCCTCCTCGGACGACAGTGAGGTGGGGCGCCTGCAGGCCCTGCTGGAGGCGCGCGGACTGCCTCCGCACCTGCTGGGGGCGCTGGGCCCCCGCATGCAGCACCTGCTGCACCGCACCATGGGCGCGTCCACATGTAAGTGTTTCATTTAATTTAAAAATTCATAAACCTTTACTAAAGACCGGTCATCAAAATGTCCATCCAGCCTTACAGCAACTGGGTCTTGCTTGAGAATTGGCGCTTTCTGCAGCGACAACCAAGCTCACAGAGGACTCTTGAGGTGGGATACACACAAAAACAGCGCTCACCAAATAAATCAGCCTAATTTAATTTTTTATTTTAATTAGTAAAGCCCAAATACATCACAAAAATAGAGGCCAGTGACCCTTTTTATTCTACACAAAGCATTTATTTTGTGTGTTAGTGTTTTTTTCTAAACAAATTGTGTAAATCCTCTTTTTGAGAGTCCTGTTTTCAAGGTGAACTGAAATATTTTATTTTAAATATCTACGAATGAAAATTAATGTTTTGAATTTATTGGTGGATGGTTCTACCCAATAGCAGTATTTCATATGATTTTTGATCTTATTGCTGTGTAAAAACTAAAGAAAATTTTTAAAAATTGTGATCTGTACGATGAGCACGGATCCGCGTTCCAGCACCTGAGGAGTTACAATGTATTTTCTCTGCAGCTTCCAAGGCGGCGCAGCTGTTGGCAGGCCTGCAGGCCTCGGGAGACGAGGGCCAGCAGCTGCAGGCCGTGATTGAGATGTGCCAGCTGCTGGTGATGGGCAACGAGGACACGCTGGCCGGCTTCCCCGTCAGGCAGGTGGTGCCCGCCCTCATCACGCTGCTCGGCATGGAGCACAACTTTGATATGGTGAGGATTACAGCATCAACAGTGCTGGTCATATATTAACCATGGTGCTTGATTTTGTGTCTTTGGGCTTTGACAGTGGTCCATAGTTTTTTGCTTCTTTTTTCTTTTTCTTCATCTTGATACTTCTTGAAGACTTCAGCTAACGTTTCGTCACCTCTGTGTGTGACTTCTTCGGAGCTCTTCTCCGTTCTAATTTATTTTATACAATGTACTGATTTCTAGCTCTTGGTTTATCGACTTCATGGCTCAATGTTTCAATCGACTCACACAAATGTAGCGTCCAAATATATAGCGTCTAAACGGACGCCTCTCGCATATTCCGGACCCTTCTATAGTGACCCTCTCCACATATCTCTGTATTTTTCCATACCATTCTAGTTACGCATACCAACAACTACGTGCCTGGACACATGCCCACATTTAAACTCACAGTAGACTATGCTAGAGGCGGACACACACGTTATTATTTATTAAATCAAAATATATATAGCGCATTTTATGACAGTGTGTCATTGCAAAGGCGCTTATCCTTATTATTGGACGAAGAGGTGAGTTTTGAGACGTCTTTTAAACAGTCTCCAAATCCAGTTCCCTCAGTGAGGCGGGAATAGCATTCCACGTTATTGGAGCGGCCGCCTTGAATGCCCTGTCTCCAAAAACAGTGCAGGGCTTTCTTGCAAGGATATTCAGGCAGCTGCTTCTTGATGTAGCTGACCTCAGTGTTTGTCCGCGCGAGGTTGTAGTGGCTGGAGACACCAGCTCCATCAGGTACCCCGGAGCACTCCCACGCAGTGCTTAAGGGTGAGCAAGCTGACTTTGAAGGTGGTCCTCTGAGGGATTTTCAACCAATGCAGAGTTGACACATATAAGCAAGCCACGCAATCGGGCTCATAAGTTTGTAACAATAGCTTGTACATGTATTGCAGATGAACCACGCTTGCCGCGCGCTCACCTACATGATGGAGGCGCTGCCGCACACCAGCGGGGCCGTGGCCCTGGCCGTGCCCGTGTTCCTGGACAAGCTGCAGGCCATCACGTGCATGGACGTGGCGGAGCAGAGCCTCACGGCCCTTGACATGCTCTCCCGGCGACACTCCAAGCCCATCCTGCAAGCGGTAACACTCATGCATATATTACGGGATGACCAATCGACTCAACATTTTATCCACCTTGTTTCAATATCACTCTCATAATGACTGATAGTGCGTGCGTTTTTAGGGGAGCACCATGGAGGTTAAATCTAACCACATGTCCTGTCTTGTTCAACACTCAAGATACCCTGTATGGCTCTCACGTAGTAAATGAGAACCTGTTTAAATGAAAGGGGAGTTACTCTGAGGTCAGCTGGGTCATGTGCCAGCTTGTTGGAACTGCCGCGAAGACAGTCATGCACAGTCTTCGGGAACCGCTCTTTCCGTGTTGCCGGGCCAGCGGCATGGAATGCTCTTCCAGAGAGGCTGCGTGTCCAGGAAGATGAGATAGCCTTCAGGAAGATGCTCATTCTTGTTTTCGCGCCAGAGCCCACATGCGCCTTTGTAGTGATGTAAATCACAAAAATAAATATAAATCTAGTCGATTATTATTAAATACGTCAAGTATTTTAACCAATTTTTTTTAAGCAACAAACAAAATGCAATAAATATAAATAAATTATTACATAAATCATTATCCTTATGAATAATTATCAGTCTATAGAATCCATCCACTATTGACACTGTTTGTTTCCTTGTTAGTTTCTTGTCGTTTGTTTATATTTGTTGTTGTTGTCCACAGCGTGGGGTCTCCGCCTGCTTGATGTACCTGGACTTCTTCTCCATCAACGCCCAGCGCGCCGCCCTGTCCATCACGTCCAACTGCTGCCAGAACCTGCAGAGCGAGGAGTTCCTCTTCATCAGGGACTCCCTGCCGCTGCTGGCCAACCGGTACTGGGGTTCTCTTTTAATTAAACTGCAATTATTTATTTTAACAGAATTTATTTTACACGATTCGGTTCACAATTTACAATAATTGATAATCTCTGCTTGTATTGGTCTTCACGGCAAAATTCTTACAGCGACTAATCAATCTCCGCACCACTGCAGTCCCTATATATAGGCACAAAAGAGATCTTTCTCGCATAATCCAGATCATTCCATCTCTCGCTCATAGCAGGCCACCTTTCTATGTACCTTATTATTACCATTCTGAAATATCATTGATTCATCCTCCTTGTTATAACGAGGGCCACTCATATTAGATCTCTCATTCACTCCACAGCAGTCAAGGTCAAAACTATGAAAACTTGGTGATTTCATGACTCATTCTGGTCAATATGACAATGAAGATAACTCATAATTACATGACCAAGATGGTGTCCAGTCAATAAAAGTGAGTGTTGCTTCCCAGGCTGACCCAGCAAGACAAGAAGTCTGTGGAGAGTGTGTGCCTGGCCTTCTCCCGCCTGGTGGACAGCTACCAGAATGATCCGGCGCGCCTGCAGGAGATAGCCAGCACGGAGCTGCTCACCAACCTGCAGCAGCTGGTGAGCAAACTCTCTTACATTCTGGAGGAGAGACTGTGATTGGCCTTCCCCCTGCCTCCCTGCCTGGTGGAGAAATTGATATTTTTAGCCCTGTAAATGGGACCCAGCTTTGAAACCTCGAGAACTTTGAGTTGGAGATGACATTTCTGATTAGCTTCATACTATAATTTATTATTTATTTAGAAAAGTATGGAGTGATCAGATTGAGGAGATTGTGAAAGAATGGGATATACAAAGTGAGCGTAAAAGAAGAAAATGCATGAAAAAGGTGATGGATATGAAGGAATTGAAAGAGGTATGTCAGGATAGGAAAAAATGGAGGCAACCCTGCAGAGGCTCTGGCCACCCCTAGCGGAATGGCGACAGAGTTACAGTTACAGTATAATTTATTAATTGGATTTATTGCATTTTATATGTTTTATTGATTTGTTTTTATTTTTTGAAACTGATGTATAATTTCACATGGTTTGTTTGTCCTGCATTGTGTTTGATATCAAGAATTTACGTCACAAAAGTGTAGCACATATTTCCATTTGCAGACTTTTGAATTCTTGTACGCAGATGTCAGTGATAAGTTCAAAGTTGGATGACGTCTATGATTGACAGCCACACTGTACCTATGCAAGTTTACACTTGTTACCCGTGTGAGTGTCACCTGCAGTTGAAGGGTTAAGGATGTAAAGCGCCCTTGAGGTGATTTCTCACAGGATGGCGCTAAAGAGATTTTGTCTAATAAATAAAATGAAATGTTGCTGTGTATGTTTGCCTGCTATTGTTAGTTGTGTGTTGTAACTGCGAATGTGTTGTTGTGTGTTGTGCAGCTGGTGGTGTCGCCGCCCATAGTGAGCACGCCCACGTTCATCACGGTGCTGCGCATGCTGAGCGTGATGTGCAGCAGCTGCCCCGAGCTGGCCGTGACGCTGCTGAGGCAGAACATCGCCGACACCCTGCTCTTCCTGCTCACCGGCTCCACCGTCTCCAACCCGCAGGACGAGGTCAGTCCTAAATCACTTTGAGTGATAACTTTGATTTTCCATCAAGGTTTGCCTAGCGAAAGGCTCCTTACTCCTCAACGACGATACCATGTTGAAAACACCGGTTCTCATCAGATCACCGAAGTTAAGCAACATTGGGCGTGGATGCTACTTGGATGGGTGACCGCTCAGGTACACCGCGTGTTGTTGGCATTTCTTGGACCGGTCCGTAGTCCAGTGGCAACACTTCGGACTCGTAAATGGAAGGTTGTGGATTCGAATCCCGGTGGAACACAAAAATATACCATATATATTTCCAAAATGTGCTCTAAACCTTTACCAAAGACTGGTCACTGAAAGGGCCATCCAACCTTACAACAACTGGGTCTTGCTTGAGAATTGGCGCTTTCTTCAGCGATGACCAAGCTCTTGAGGTGTGATACACACAAAAACAGCGCTCACCAAATAAATCATCCTAATATATATGTATATTTTTAACTGATCAGAGAAGTAATTAAAATATTTTAAAATAAAATTTTACTCACCTTAGTTCTGGTATTAGCAGTCGCTGACCTACCTAGGAATAGATAATCAACAAAAAATTCAAAAGGTCCTCAAGATGAATAAATTTCTGGCATCATTTGCGTCTTTGGATCATCACTAGTGGAAAGCAAATATCTCTTCTACTTTTGAATACAAGTATATGTGATTGTTTGGTTGTAGGTTGAGTTGGTGTCCCGTTCTCCGCCCGAGCTGTACGAGATCACGTGCCTGATAGCGGAGCTGATGCCCCACCTGCCCAGCACGGGGCTGTTTGCTGTGGACGCCTGCCTGGAGAGACCCTGGGGGGCGGCTCCCCATCCCGACCACCACGCGCAGTGGCAGTGGAGGGACGATACTGGTAACACATCACGCATTTTAACTGATGGTCTAAAATCTAAATCTTAAGTTGCAAAGTAATGTATCATTTGAGAGTCATATTAAATGCATTCCCACAAGCAGACATGCATAATTTCAGGCTCACACATGCCGCATGTGGACCTACAATATAAAAACCCAATCTCAAATAAACATAAGCCCTGTAACTCTTGCCGACCTTCCCTGAAACAGGAGTGACATTGGCAAAGTGAACCATTTTTTACAGTATGGGTGGTCAGTCTCATACTATACTGATATGAGGCTTGTCATGGTCTTGCTTAAAATTTATCCATTGAAAATACAGCTGCCCCTCTATAATCCGACAAACTCACATTTTTCTCAAGCTCAGTTGGTAGAGTGCTTGCATTCCATGCCGTGAGCCCGGGTTCGAATCCCACCGAGGGTGTCAGAAATGATTTCCCATTTCAATGTTTATTTCAAACCCCAATATAAAATACCAGCAAGGTTTACTCAGCCTTCACAAGAAATGAGTACCAGCCAGTTCGGGAGCTGGAAAACCTCCACTTCAACTGAAGTGGTTGGCGTAAGGCTGGCCCCACTTACCTGTAAAATAAATAGGTTCCACTCACCGCATGCGAAACCCTACTGGGATAACGCGGCAAGAAGTTACACTATATGTTTAGCTTAGTTGCATTGTGTCTTCTCTACTATCTTTAAATGCTGGTTTTTTAATGACGTCATCCTCATAATAAGAAGTGTTCATTTATATCAGGGGTGCCCATACTTTTTCTTGAGGAGATCGACCTAGCAAAAATTTATGAATAGGAGATCGACATTGTAACTGTTAGCCCAACAAATATAACTCAAAAATGCATAATGTATAAATATTTATTAATAGCATAAGTAAAACTACATTGTGTGCAATCCAATCAGTTTTAAGGTCTATCACTGAAATTTTAGCTATCCTCGGCGATGGACCTTAAAACCTTCCGCGATCAACTGTATGCACACCTCTGATTTATATGGTGCCTTTTGATGACCCTTGGTCATCCCAAAGGCTTGGGTTGAAGATGTGGAAAGACGTGGGTCTTCAGTTGCCTTCTGCAGACCACCTTAGCATCTCAGAAAGATGTTTTAAAACTATAAAACACACTTTATTATTTGTCTTGCAGGCGCCTGGCATTTCTACACGGCCGTGGACTCGCGCATCATCGAAGCCGCCCACCAGAGCTCCGAGGACGAAGTGTCCTTGTCCGCGCTGGGCCGCACCTACATCGTGGACTTCCTGTCCATGAAGCAGATCAACGAGGACACGGGCACCACACGCCCGGTGCAGAGGAGGCAGGGGGCGCCCCCCCCTCCGGCGCAGCAGCAGGAGGGAGGGCAGGGGGCAGGGCAAGCGGCCAGGTGGGGCGGAGACGCAAGGACTGCCTGTTTAAGGGGCGCTGGCGGGAAGAGGGTGAGTTGGAAACAATCTTCTTCTTCTTCCTTCTTCCTCAGCCCACTCCTCGATGTAGACCTCCTCTTATCTTGTTTCCAACCATGCTTCTCTTTCTGCTGCTGTGTTCAGCCGTACTCTGAACGCAGTTCCCTTCATGTCATCCAGCAGTTGAGGTATCCCAACTCCCCGCTTGGACATCCTGGGCCGCCACTGGATGATCCTTTTCGGGCACCTGCCATGGTCCTGCTTTGTTGCAAGACCTGCCCAGTGCCACTGTAAGCATCAGTGACACCAGTGCGTCTACAGATCTACTGGTTTGGTACCCTGTCTCTGCTTATCCTCTGTTACTGTTACTGTATCCTGCCGCCGTTCCATTTGGAGTGGCCGGTCCCTCCGCAGATGCGTCTCCATTTTTTTCTGTCCTTTCATCCTCGGCATACCTCTTTCATCTCTTAAACATTCTTCACTTTCCTCATACATACTCTTCTCTTATTCTCACTCTGCAGGTTCCGTTCTTTCGCAATCTCACCTATTTGGTCCATCCATTCCTTCTTTTGTCTTCCCCTCCACGCTTTCCTCACTCTGTAAAAAATATTCTTTTCATTTAACCCAAGCAAAACATTGTGTACTCTTTGAATTATTTTGCAGGTTAATTTTGCAATGCTTTGCAATAATTGCAATGCTTTGTTTCAGGTGTTGGCCCTCTCCGCAGTTCTCCTGGAAGTATACTCTAGCTCAGCAGGCCCGGCAGTAAGGTGCCAGTGCCTGAAGGCTCTCCTGAGGATGGTGTACCACGCAGACCCTGACATGCTCACGTGGGTGCTCAAGTGCCAGGTACATTATACCGCTGCTAACTGTCTCCGCAGTTCTCCTGGAAGTATACTCTAACTCAGCAGGCTCTGCAAGGTTTACTCAGCCTTTCACAAGAAATGAGTAACCGCTCTCTCGGGAGCTGGAAACCCCCCACTTTAGCTAAATTGGTTGGCGTAAGGCCGGCCCCTTTACCCGTAAAAATAAATAGGTTCCACTTGCCAATTGCAAAACCTTTCGGGGATAATGCGGCAAGAAGTTGCACTATATGTGTAGTTTGGTTGCGTTTTGCTGGGTTGAAAAATTCATATGCCTTTACCAAAGACCGGTCACCAAAGGCTCATCCAGCCTTTCAGCATCTGGGTCTTGCTCAAAGATTGTTGCTTTCTATAGCGACGACCATGCTCGTAGAGTACCCTTGGGGTGTGATTCACACAAAAACAGAGCTCACCGCATAAATTATCCTAATATTTTATTGTTAAACTGGAGAAGGTGTTATGGCAAGTGCTTGTAGATTGAAGAAGTGTTTTTGTTCTCCCAGGTGGTGTCTTCCCACATTGCTGGCATGATGGCCTCCAATGATCTGCGCATCGTGGTGGGCTCCCTGCAGATGGCGGAGATCCTCATGCAGAAACTGCCCAACGTGTTTGGAGTGCATTTCCGGAGGGAGGGCGTCATGCACCAGGTAACATCTTAAAAGCATTAAAACATCTTATCTACATTTGGCATTGGAGGCCGTTTTTCACATGGATTAATCTGGTGTTTTTTATACGTTGCCTACAACCCTTGCAACCTTTCCATGCCTTAACCTTTTCACTTCTGAATATTCTGGCTATATAAATACCAGTGGCGAAGGGTGCCATACAACTCGATTCCCATCGGTTTCCCGTTTAAAATGAGACAAAAATGATAATAAAGTAGACTGCATGGTTTCAATGGGGAAAAAATATTTATTGTTTCTTTGGTTTTAAATGTATTCTTTTACTTTGTGCTTATATATTTTAACTACTTTGTTGCCTCATTTTAAAAGGGAAGCCGATGGAATTGAGTTGTATGGCACCCTTCGCCACTGATAAATACCCAAATTTTCTAGCACATTTCACTTTTGAATTGTTTAACACAGATGTCAGGGATAAGTTGGATGACGTCTATGATTGACAGCTGCACTGTATGCAAGTTTACACTTGATGCTATGCGTGTCACCCGCAGTAAAGGGTTAATATTTAATAATAACTTATCATACAATACATTCAGTCCGTTTTCAGATGCCAGATCAAAATTCCAGTAGTGTATGAAGATGTATGATAGCTTTCACACTGTATTTCCAGTCTTTCCATACATTTCCCAACCAGATCTGGGCTGGAAGTCTCATCACCACGGTAATTCCTACCCACCGAAAATTGGTAATATTTTTATGAAGACAAATCAGCTGTTCATCAGCCGGCCATCTTGGATTGACAGGTATTCATACAAATATTACCAATATTCGGTAGGTAAGAATTACCGTGGTGATGAGACTTCCAACCCTGGACTGAAACTGGGCCGTGTGAAAGCAGGTAAATTATGCACTCGCCCATGTCAGTGAAGCTCTAGCTCCAATAGACCACGGCAATAAATCCCGGAGAGCAACTCTCCAGTATCAGCAGTCAACCGTGTAAGCTAAAAACTCGTATTCAATAAATGTTTGATTTCAGATCCGTCAGCTGGCAGACCCGTCCATCCCGCTGTGCGTGAGTCCCCCCAAGTCCTCCTCCATGCGGTCCACCGGAGCCCCCACCACCACCACGGGGGCTGCAGCAGCCGTCAAGAGGGATCTGGGCACCAGCCTGGCCCCCACGCCTGCCAACCCCAAACTCAAGGTCACTTATTTTATTTTATCTTAATAACACAACAAACAGCCTTACAGAAGAAATATAAAGATAACAATTATAATAAAAATATGGCCAATTATATGTCGCCACGGATACCAAGTTTTGTGGTAAAGTTGGAAAGAAGTAAAAGTTGTTATAGTTATGCCTAATTACAAGAAAAAGTTAATGAAAACATAACATTTTCCCTACTTTTATGGTTTTTGATCGGTGTCAGGTTTTTAAATATAAAAGCTTTCGCACGTCACACGTTATGACTGAAGATTCAAAGGCTTTTTTCAAAGCCACCTTTAACATACTTGGAGCCCACTGTTTTATTGAGCATCAGAGTATTCATGTATATGAAAGGTGGAGCCTTTTTTCTACAAATATTTTTCACGCCTTGGACCTTTTGGTGAGTTATTTCCTTTTGTTTTCAACCGCCTTTCCCTCTTTAGAACTTTACCCTTCGCCACTGTAATGTATGTGTGTTTTTGCAGGGCTCCATCTGCACAGGATTAGCTACCAAGCCAGTGTCCAGTGTGCTGGTTCCCTCAGTCATCAGCGTCAACCTGGCCCCTGGGACATCTCACGCAGCCACGGCTCTCGTGGGATCAGCCTCGGGTGAGCTTATCATCATCACCGTCATCTAAAGGCAGTGCCTTGTTGTGCCAGCCATCCGTCTCTGTTGGTTGCCATCCTCTTGAACTGTGAATAGCACATTCCTGAGCCCCTACAGAATCTGGATTTATTAAGTTCTTGGGCGGCCTCGTGTTCTTTTTCTCAAGATTTTACTTTCAAAGATGTTTATATGAGAGATATATTACATTTAATATGATTCTTTAATGTAATATATCTTTGTAATTTAGATTATTGGTCTTCCACGCCACTGCAAAGTGGATGAAATGATAGATACAGTGATGGGTGTACATATTATCTTGATTTTCTGCAGTTACTTCGTGAAAGTTCATTTTAATACAATAAAATAAAAATTGCTTTGTTTTAATTCACATGAGTTTATTTTTCACAAGTTAAAACTCCTTCACCCCATTCCCCACAAAGGTAAAGTTATGAACAACTTTGAAAACCTAGAAATCCAAAAAAATATCAATTCAGATAATAATCTCCTAAATAATATCCTATTTCCTAACACTTCACCTCTACTTTCTATGTTTCCTATTATGCCCCGCCCACATACAACTTCCCCCTCCCCTTCTGTAATTTAAATCCTTGCTTCGTAATTCTGTATTCTGTGTTAGTTTCTATTTACACCTGAAGATGGGAGGTACTGCTTCTCCCGAAACTGGTCGTGTCCAAAAATAAACTCATGTGAATTAAAACAAAGCAATTTTTATTTTATTGTATGGGTGTACATATTTAAATGTAACCTATGTTTTATTGTGTATTCTTGTAGCTGTATCCATTGAATCGAGCTTGGCGATGGGTCCCAACGGTGGTTCAGCCATTCTGGAGTCACAATCTGGAGCAGAGCTGCCTCTTCCATCAGGCCTCACACAAGAGCAAAGGTAATCTCATTCAAGTGTAACGCAACTTCTATATTTGCTCACAAAAAAATGAAAACATATATAGTAATACTTCTTACCGACTGGACATCAAAAGGTCCATCCAGACCTATAGCAACTGGGTCTTGCTTGAGAATTGGCGCTTTGTAGCGACTACCAAACTTGTAAAAAGTCTCGTCGATAGTTCAGTTGGAAGAATGTTTGCATTCTATGCTGAAAGCAAGGGTTCCATCTCCACCGAGGGTCTCACAAATGATTTCCCGTTTCGGTGTCTATTTCAAACCCAAAATAAATACCGGCAAGGTGTACTCAGCCTGCATCAAAAATGAGAACCAGCCCCTTCGGGAGTTGGGAAAACCCCCACTTCAACTGATAGTGGTTTGTGTGAGGCTGGCCCCCTTACCTGTAAAAATAAATAGCTCCCGAATAGCCACATATGATCCCTTCGGGGATTACACAGGCAATAAATTACACTATATGTATAGCTTGTTTTTTTTTGTGGTCACATTTTTAAAATGTATTATATTTTAGATCTCAGAGTCCGGTGTCGATGCGTTTGACGGATGTTCTGAAGCGCAAGCGCGCAGCCAAGCGCCCCGTGCTGGCAGCCGGGGCAGCCGGAGCTGCTGCAGCCGCAGGGAGACACCGCAGGCAGGAGGACGCTCAGGACCTGCCTCCCTCACACCACCATCATGCACACGGTGAGGCAGTCATTCAGTGTTGGAATATCCTGCTGTCAACTGTATTGCAAAGCTAAACTTCCCCGTGCTTTAACTGATTTAACCCTGTAGGGTTTATCAATAGAAAAATATTCTTCTTTTTAGTACCTCAAGTATAGAACTTTTCATTAATCTCAAAAATATATGGAATATACGAAGGCACTCCTAAAGAGTGATTAAGTTTTCATATTTCATATGATTAAGGGTTTTGCTTGAATATTAGTGCTTTCTATAGCGACGATCAAGTTTGTAGAGTGCTCTTTATTTTATTTATTTATTTAAATCAATTAACGGCTTTCGCCCTTTACAATAACAAAAATAAATAAAAATACATTTAAAAAATCATTGCATATATAAAGATAGAACAGATTTGAAACATAAAATAAAAGTAAAAACTCTATATAATCTTAAATTAGAGAAAACTATAAAAACTACTAAAATACCATAAAAAAGCTAAAAAGAAATCCTTGCATATAAAATAAAATAAAATAAAAATAAAAACATATTAAACATAGACAAAAAAAAAAAAACTATAACATAACATAAACAAAATGAAATATCTTTTACAAGCAAGAGAACAACCGAGTGATTGACGAGTGATTCACACAAAAACGACGCTCACCAAATAAAACATCTTGAAATTAATCTAAGCTACAAAGTTAAGGGATTTGAAGCAATTGAAACGTTACTAATGACTGTTTTGTTGTGTAGGATCTTCCTTCCGCTCCAGACTGGGTGGCGCCACCTCCAAGACCACCTCCTTCCTGGCCTCCCTGAACCCGGCGCGCTGGGCCCGCCAGCACGGCTCCCCCTCAGGGCTCGGGGCCATCGCCAGGGACTCCCTGCAGTCCAACGCCAACCTGGCTGCACAAAACAGGTACTTGTACTTTTCTTTCATTTCTTATACCCAACGCAATTTTTTTCAATTTTCTTTAGTTTTTACACAGCAATATGTAAAGGATAAATCCCTCAACATATTCCTGTAGGGTGAATCTATCAACCAATACAATCATAGCATTCATTTCCATTTGCAACATATTGTTAAACAAATTCAAAAGTTTACCTTGTGAACTATTCTAATCTAATCTCAGTTTCAAAGATATGTAACATCAAGGATTCACATTACATGCATTTTCACAAGCAGACACGTATAAGTTCGCGTTTAAACATGCCACATGTGGACCTACAATATATGAACCCATAGGGGCTGTCCATATATTACGTCATTCGCATTTAGAGGGGGGGTCTGGTCTGCGGATGATGGTAAATGATGTACGAGTCCCAGAAGTGACGTCGTTCTTGTAAATACCAATTTTTACACAATATCCAAAATAGTATGCAAGTAATATAACATTATTAATTATTAAGCTCATCCATTATTACAGCAAGAGAGGGGGGGGGGTCATTAGATAATGACTATAGGATGATTGTAGGGGGGGGGGGGTCGAAAATCGGCCAAAATCGATGACGTAATTTATGGACGGCCCCATATCTCAAATGAACATACACCCTGCCACTCTTGCTGATCTTCCCTGAAACAGGGGTGACATTGGCAAAGTGAACCATTTTCTACAGCATGGGTGGTTAGCCGCATACCAACCTATAAGTCAAGGAATATACACAAAAATTACATACTCTGTAATAAAAATTTAAGGTATTGCTTACACAATAATGCTTCCCCAGTAGCAGACATTCAGCTGCCGGCTGGCGACCACTGCCTTTAGAAAATGATGATTGTATGTTTAAAATCAATGATTGTTCAAATGTGTTATGTCGTGTTTCCAGAGAGAAAGCCCGCGCCTGGGTCCGCACGCAAGCCGCCGCTCTGTTCAGCGAGCACGGGGGCGCTGGCAGGGCTGGGGGAGGAGCCCACGCAGCCAGCGGGGTGCTGGCCCGGCTCACGGCCGCCGTGCAGAGGCTCCGGGCCCCCGACCCACAGGCCCTGGCACAGCTCAGGGACGTGCTGGTCGACAGCGACATATCACCGTTTGAGGTGAGAATTTGGCTTAAAATGCTGTGATGAGATCCGTATTCTTTCATGATTGTACAAGTACAAAAGAATGTGATGAGATGGTTTGGGCATGTGGAAAGAATGAATGATGATAGACTGACAAAGTATGTATACAAAGAAAGTGTGAAAGGAAAAAGAGGGAAGGGACGACCGAGAAAAGTATGGAGTGATCAGATTGAGGAGATTGTGAAGGAATGGGATATACAAAGTGAGCGTAAAAGGAAAAAATGCATGAAAAAGGTGATGGATATGAATGAATTGAAAGAGGTATGTAAGGATAGGAAAAAATGGAGGCAACTTTGCAGAGGCTCTGGCCACCCCTAGCGGAATGGCAACAGAGTTACAGTTACAGTTGTGATAAAGCTATGTGGGTTTCTCTTTTAAGTTTAAAAAATGTATTTAATAAATAAAAAGTAAAAAAAAACATAGTTTGTTTACAATATTGAGTGATGGTTTGTCTCCAGGTGAACCACTCTGGCCTGGTGAATGCCCTGCTGGTGTTCCTGACGGCGGCGGGAGAGGAGGAGCCCGAGGAGCTGGCTGCCAGGGACGCCAGGCTGCGCGCCTTCCTCAACGTGTTTGCTGACATGCCCACAGACATGGAGTAAGTCAATCACATCACCAGGGCTGGAAGTCTCATCCCCACGGTTATGCTTACCTACCGAGTATCGGTAATATTTGTATGAAGTCAATCCAAGATGGCCGCAAGTGAACCGCTGATTAGTCTTCATACAAATATTACCAATATTCGGTAGGTAAGAATTACCATGGTGATGAGACTTCCAGCCTAGATCCTTTATATGCAAGCGCCCTTGGAGTGACTACATCACGAAACGGCGCTATAAAGAAATCATCAACTCATCATCATCAACGCAACTAAGATTCTTGCAGCGTTGTCCTCAAATAGGCCACATGTGGCTTCTTATTTTTGTGCCACTTCTATCGAAGAAGATAGATAAAGTTCCTTGACTTATAGGTTGGTATGCGGCTGACCACCCATGCTGTAAAAATGGTTCACTTTGCCAATGTCACCCCTGTCTCAGGGAAGGACGGCAAGAGTTGCAGGGTGTATGTCCATTTGAGATTTGGTTTTATGTTGTAGGTTCACATGAGGCATGTGCAAGCGCGAACTTGTATGTGTCTGGTTGTGAGAATGCATGTAATGTGAATCTCCAATGTAACATATCTTTGCAACTTAGATTAGATTAGATGCTGCCGCTCGAAACAGGGTCTCGGTACTTCTGTGGCAAGTTTTTTAGCCACAATGTCCTTCGGCGTCCCTGAGATCTTCTCCCCTCAATCTTACCGTGTATGATAAGATGAAGGAGACGGTACTTCTCATTTCTCAAAATGTGACCGAAGTACATAAGCTTTCTCTGCTTAATGGTTGGCAGAAGCTCCTTTGTAATGTGCATTTGTTGGAGGACTTCTTCATTGGTGACTCGATCACGCCAAGAGATCCGAAGCACTTTTCGGTAGAGACATGTGGCTAGTTGTGAACCTATTTGTTTTCACAGCTAAGGGGGAGCGGACTGACGCCAAAAAATATGAAGCGAATATTGAAGTCAGCACTGACTTGGCAGTGGACTGACGACAGCTACTGACCTTGTGTAAATCTGCGTTTAAACTAATACATGACTTGCAATTAAGATGGGGGAGGGGGCGGGGCTAAAATAGAAAGAAGGGAATAAAATGTTGCTGATGATAATGATGTTGCAGTGCTGTGGAGCCGATGTTCAACTACAACCCGTCCAGCCTGTCCGCCCTGGTGAGCAAGATGAACGCCTGCGTGTCCCAGCTGGAGCAGTTCCCTGTGCGGGTGCACGACCTGCCCGCCCGGCCCTCCACCTCCGCCCTCAAGTTCTTCAATACCCACCAGCTCAAGGTGAGGCACAGCCATCAGCTACTACCATTGCTTATGTCCCAGCTGGAGCAGTTCCCTGACCTGCCCGCCCGGCCCTCCACCTCCGCCCTCAAGTTCTTCAATACCCACCAGCTCAAGGTGAGGCACAGCCATCAGCTGCTACCATTGCTTATGTCCCAGCTGGAGCAGTTCCCTGACCTGCCTGCCCGGCCCTCCACCTCCGCCCTCAAGTTCTTCAATACCCACCAGCTCAAGGTGAGGCACAGCCATCAGCTACTACCATTGCTTATGTCCCAGCTGGAGCAGTTCCCTGACCTGCCCGCCCGGCCCTCCACCTCCGCCCTCAAGTTCTTTAATACCCACCAGCTCAAGGTGAGGCACAGCCATCAGCTGCTACCATTGCTTATGTCCCAGCTGGAGCAGTTCCCTGACCTGCCTGCCCAGCCCCCCACCTCCACCCTCAAGTAGTTCTTCGATACCCACCAACTTTATTATGTCACTGCTCAATTCTGTTATTAAGATGAAATGTCCGCAAACCAAAGTTTTCCCTCAGGATTGGGTGCACCTAATATTTTCTTTCCTTGGCTGTCTTTCCTTGTTTTCTTCTTAAATAATAATGCATCACATCAAGACGTCCATCCAGTGGCGTGCCTACGGTTTATGCCATGCGCATGCTGGATAATTATTATAGTTGCACGAAATCACAATCACCCTTTGTTTCTTTCCTCAGTGTTTCTCTTCATCTCTTCAATCTCTTCAGACTTCGATTTTGGATTAATTAATAAATCTTTACATACTTAAGATCCTTACTAAGTACAACTATATTTTCACAGGAATTCATTGTATACTATAAAAACCGGATTCTCAATCACAAACAAGCAATAAGTTATTTATTATGATATTTGAACTTGATGCCACTGTGTTTTCAAAACACAATACATAAGTCATTCATAAATCTGTAAACAGCTTCAGTCTGGAATCGTAAAATTTAATGGACGAAAGGCTTAGCTTCTCTGAATATTATTATCATGCGTACTCCAAGCCACATCTCCAAGCAATATCTGTGAATATCTGTGAATGTGTGTTCATTTAGAATTAAAAAAACTCAAGCGACTATCTTCATACAAACTTACAGAGGTCAAGCTTTTTCATACGTTAAACAAAGCCAGGCATACAATTCTCAATCACGTTTGAACAGAGTTTCGTTCGGTAATGACTAATATTAATATCCCACTTTACCTCACAGATGGCAGTAGCAGGAATATTGATGTATATCTAAATCTACTCAAAAATATTCATTATTTTAATTTCTGAGGTTACGCATGCTTAGCTTTTTAGCTTGTAAGGTAGTCACGCCACTGCGTCCATCGTGCAGTCGCCTTGCGTAGAGTGCTTAAAATTGGCACTAGCTTTGACCGTAACCGATAACCGATTATTAATTGTGCGTGTGAACAAAGACGCCGACATCTGATTAATATATATGGATCCGACACCCGAAAAGTAGGAATGAGCTGTAACAGTGGTTGGTGCACTGTCGACAGATCGCAATGTGAGCTCCCTCTCGCTCAGACTCTTCCAAATTCTTAGTTCCTGCAGGTAGTCTGGCGCTATTCCATGCAGTGCCTTATGTAAAGTGTATGTATCTGTGTATGTCATATAGGAGTGAATAATAACGCTGATTGTGTGTTGTGTGCTTTCCAGTGTAATCTACAGCGTCACCCCAGTAGTACAAACCTGAAGCAATGGAAGGGAGGCACTGTCAAGATAGACCCACTGGCCTTGGTGCAAGCAATCGAAAGGTAGGCATTCACGTTTGGTCATCTTTTAAAAATATACCATGTTTAAAAACAATCCGGGCAGAATGTTTTGTGTCTGAAATGTGCCTTACAGTCCAGCTTCAAAATACCATTTTAATCCAAATTTGATCTACTCATCATAATTTTCTTTTTGAGATAAGTCATGGATTCAATCGGGGCTATTCTTAGACATTTTAGTCGTCGGTTGAGCCCACGCTTTGACAAACTAATGATGCCTGCGCTGGAAGTTTCATCAGCACTGCATTCTTGTAGTATGAAAACAAATCAGCTGTTCACTTGCGGCCATCTTGGATTGACAGGTCTTCATACAAATGCATCATTAGTTTGTCAAAGCGTGGGCTCAACTGACGACTAAAATGTCTAAGAATAGCACTGATAGTCTCTAACATTTCCTTCTAACGTTATTTCTTTACTTGTTTTGTGTAGATATTTAGTAGTGCGAGGCTACGCCAGGCAGCGCGAGGCCGCCAGCGGGGGCAGCAGCACAGGCGGCAGCACAGGAGGAGTAGGCGGCTTGGGGACAGGCGGGGGAGGGGGCGCCGCCGCCCCCGGGGCCCCGCACCAGCCCCCGCAAGACTCGGATGATGACAACAGCGACGAGGACATAGACGACTCACTGGCGGCCATGACTGTGTCGCAGGGCAGGTCCAAGCACAAGCTGCAGTTCCTCATCGGGGACACGGTGCTGCCCTACAACATGACGGTGTACCAGGCCGTGAGGCAGTTCAGCCCGCAGGCCAACGATCAGTCGGAGACGGATACTGATACCGAAGCACCACTAGGTGAGTCCACCTATGTTTTTTAACCCCCCTACCTTCAGGTTACTCTTCGAGAAATAATCAAACAAACAACCAAGCTCTTAGCCTGCCCTTGAGGAACTAACTTGTCTAGACTTGTAATGACGTGACTTTGGAACTCAGGCGGACGCCAGGCAATTTGTAGTTTATTTTTTCTCAAGCGCGTACGCGATACGGGATGTAGCAGAATGGTACACTCAAAGTTTGCGTATCGCGTACGTTCATATGCATAGGGCGGTTAAAATATAATGAGTAAAGTATTGTTATGATTTATAATTTTTTAATTATAATAACCTAAATTGTGAATCCAAAGTTTTAAATTAAATTAGGCTGATTTATTTAGTGAGCGCTGTTTTTGTGTGTATCACACCTTAAGAAACCTCTGCGAGCTTGGTCGACGCTGTAGAAAGCGCCAATTCTCAAGCAAGACCCAGTTGCTGTAAGGCTGCATGGACCTTTTGATGATGGTAAAGGTTTATGAATTTTTCAAACCAGCGAAGAGCAAATTTGAAAATATAAATGGTACACCCACACCTTCCATCTACGAGTCCGAAGTGTTACCACTGGACTACGGACCGGTCAATTCTAATTAATTCTTTATTAATTCCTTGATAATCCGGGCATAATGGTAGTCAACCGAGGGCCTAGTGTAGGACTATCTACATGATTGAAACCCTCCTGTTTTGTATCCTCACCTAGTCTTGATAACCATTACTAACAAATGCTGTTTCCTTGCAGGTAATGCGGGTGTCTGGGTGCAGACACACACCATCTACTACCGCTGCGTGGGCGGAGAGACCAGCTGTGGGGGCGCCGGCAGCGCGGGGGCTCCGGGGCAAGCCTTCGGGGCTGCTGGGGGGGCGGCGCAGGCACACGCTGCGCCCCGCCCCGCACGCGCGCAAGGGCAAGGGCACCTCCACCAAGTCCAACAACCGCAGGAAGACAGACGACCTGTGGAACGGTGAGACTGCCTGCTTTCTTAATCATTCATTTAATAACAATTAGGATGATCTGTATTATATCTATGTAGGTACAATACATGATCCATTTGGTGAGTGCTGCTTTTGTGCGAATCACACCTCAAGAGCCCTCTGCAAGCTTGGTCATCACTGTAGAAAGCACCATGATTATGAGTTGGTGATTTCTTTGTAGCTCCGTTTCGTGATGTAGTCATTTCAAGAGCGCTTGTGTATGTGATGCCAGAAATTTGCTTGTCTTCAGTGTATTTCGGAACTTCCTATGGTCCTCTAGCTCTCTCACATGATGAGGCAGGCGGTTCCAGGCCAGAGCACCAGCAACTGCAAATGCCCACTCACCAAACCCTGTGTTTACTCTTCTGCAACCTATATGTCAGCGTCCCCGTATGTGACCCGCTGGCTGTATGTTTGACATGCCTGATTTATACCAGTACTTTGAGTATTAAAACAGTGCATAAATCTCACCCTAATTTCATAAATAAAAAATGTATGGAATATACGGCAGCACTCCTAAAGAGTGATTTAGTTTTCGTATATTTTTTCAATTTACAATATCGAGAAGTGCTTTATACTGGCGGCAGTGATGATGGTCTAAGGACCAAAAACATTTGTGATTTGACAATGAGAGTGAAAATAAAGAGTATTTCAAATAATGAAAATAAAACTATTGTGTGTGTATTTTTGGAAATGTTGTAATGTGTTGTGTGCAGAAGGTGTGGTGGTCCCGTGTGTGTCGGCGCTGGGCCGGCTGCTGGGCGCGCGGCTGCCCCCCGAGGTGACGGTGTCAGACGCCGCCCTGCCCGCGCTGGCCCTGCTGCGCTGCCTGCACGCGCTCAACCGCCACTGGCCCTGCCTCTACAGGGCGTGCCCCCAGCTGGCCCGGCCCCTGCTGCCCCAGCCCGACTTCCTCAACTCCAAGGTAACTGCCTCCCTCATCGTGCCCCCTGATCATAATGGGCTGAAAGGAAGTGCAAGACAGAACAACGCATTCCGATAGCCAAACTAATAGGACCATTGACTTATATTTGTGGATTGGAAACTATTTTAACCAAAATAGACATTGGATAAGAGTTTTAGGCTTACACGGCGAACTGATGATGCTGGAGTGATGTGTTCCGGGATCTGTTGCCGTGCTCTATGGGAGCTGGAGCTTCCGGACGTTTTGCCCATGTCTACCATGGGCTTCTTTAGCGTGAAGTGTGGGGTGATGATGAAGATGATCTATAAATTGTATATCTGTTTCAACCTACTTACACAAGTTTTTCATTAGTAAGAAAGAGAACAAAGAACTTCACAGTTGCATTTCCATGTGTACAAAAAAACTAGAGCGAATGTAAAAAATGTTTCTAGAAAGGTGGCAGCATTGCCGCGTGCGTACTATGCCCGC
>OX637343.1:17825520-17945592 GCA_951799405.1 Agapetus fuscipes
CCGAACATAGACGCATGCTGTATAAATCTTGTGATCGATAAAATTGATAATTTTTAAAGGAAAAACACATTATTTTAAGACATTATGGCATGTGTTGTAATTGGGTGTTTGTATGACTGCACAACTGCAACGTTTGACAGGACTGAGACAAAAGTGGTAGATAGTATTTATCAATGCAGGAAGTTAGTTTCTGCTCTTTACAAACCATACCAGTTTTTTCTTAATAGTTCCAATGTTGGCGGTATGCCTTTTCTTACCCTCACAGCAAGCATACCTTCTTTATTTGGTAAATCAGCAGCATATTTTGAAAGTGTGAAAGGGAAGATTAAAAGAAGTTTGTTAAGATGGTTTGGGCATATGGAGTGAATGAATAAGGAAAGACTGACGAAGAAAGTATATGTTGGTAGAATAGATGGATGTCGTGGTAGAGGAAGACCGAGAAAGGTATGGATGGGCCAAATATCCAAAATTGCAAGTGAATGGAAGAGTCATAATACAAGAAGAGCCTGTATGAAAAAGATTAAGACTCTGGAGGAAATGAAAGAAGTATGTAAGGACAGAAAGAAATGGCGGTTGATCTGTAATGTTGGCAGCTAGGGTTTATTAAATTGGAATTGGTTTTCTGTTTTAGTTTTGATGTCCATAGATATTATTATTTATTGATTTAAAAAATGTAATTTGTCGTTTATGTTCCTTGGCATATTATAGGTTGGTATGCGGCTGACCACCCATGCTGCAAAAATGGTTCACTTTGCCAATGTCACCCCTATTTCAGGGAAAGACGGCAAGAGTTGCAGGGTGTATGTCCATTTGAGATTTGGTTTTTTATGTTGTAGGTTCACATGAGGCATGTGCAAGCGCAAACTTGTACGTGTCTGGTTGTGAAAATGCATGTAATGTGAATCTCCAATGGGGCCGTGCATAAATTACGTCATCGATTTGGGCCGATTTTCGACCCCCCCCCCTTACAATCATCCTATAGTCATTATCTAATGACCCCCCCTCCCCCTCTTGCTGTAATAATGGATGAGCTTAATAATTAATAATGTTATATTACTTGAATCATATTTTGAATATTTTGTAGAAATTGGTATTTACTAGAACGATGTCACTTTTGGTACTCGTACATCATTTGCCATCATCCGCAGACCAGACCCCCCCCCCCCCCTTAATGCGAATGACGTAATATATGGACAGCCCCAATGTAACATATCTTTGCAACTTAGATTAGATTAATTATTTAAAAATTCAAATGGATAAAAACAGATTAGATTAGATGTTTTCCTTTTTCCTCTAGGAGAGATGAATTGAAGTGTTTGTTTTGTTTACAGTTGGCAGCAAAGGCAAGTCGCCAACTGCAAGATCCTCTGGTCATCATGACGGGGAACTTGCCGCAGTGGCTGCAGCAGATTGCTTCCGCGTGGTAAATAATAAACATGTATTTTAACCTAAACTTAAGAACGCAATCATGTAGTAGTAAACATAACACAAAGATGCTTTTAATTCGCTTAATTTTAAGTATTGAGATTTACTATCTGACCGGTCCGTAGCTCAGTGGTAACACTGCGGACTCTGAATGGGAAGGTTGTGAGTTCGAATACCGGTGGTATGCTCTTCGCTGAGTAAAAAATTCATATACCTTTACCAAAGACTGGTCACTAAAGGTCCATCCAGCCTTACAGCAACTGGGTCTTACTCGAGTATTGGCGCTTTGTAGCGACGACCAAGTTCGTAAACACCTCTACGGCACTACAACAAGTCTCATGGACCCCTAGAGTCTCCCGCACAGGATTTCTTAAAAAAAAGTGAATTGGCAACACATTTACAGAGTTTTTATCATTTCAATAATTGGTTGTTCCTTGTCCGCAGTCCGTTCCTGTTCCCCTTTGAGACCCGGCAGCTGTTGTTCTACGCCGTGTCGTTTGACCGCGACCGCGCCCTGCAGCGCCTTCTGGACTCCAGCCCGGAGCTGAACCATGCGGCCAGCGATCAGGCGGAGAGGGTCACCCCGCGCCTGGACCGCCGCAAGCGCACCATCTCCCGGCACCACATCCTCAAGCAGGCCGAGCAGGTCATCCAGGACTCTGCCCACAGCAAGGCATTGCTAGAGGTGAACATCTATCTCTCTTCCAGCTGTTGTCTAATCTGATGATTAAAATACTTGTCTCCTGGATCTCCTGGAAATGTTTATTGTCCAGCTGTCTTCCGGCTGGGTGTTGACATAATCAACTCATTGGCCACGATGTGTGAGAGTTTTGCATGGTATATTTGGATAAGTATTAATTTAAAAAATTAAAATTAAAAATAAAAAACAAATTGTATAAGGCTACGGGGCGAGTAAAATTTAATAATGTACGACCGGTTTCGGAAACAATGTTTCCATCATCAGGTACAAAATATTACTGACTAACAAAATAAAATGGGGGAGTTTTACCTACCATTAAAACTCTTATTATGTTTCTATAGATGTCTGGAGTCCATATTATGAGAGAAACAATCACTTTTTCCCTTTTATGTGGTTTTTTAGTCTATTCCTGGGTCTTTGATTTGCACTTTTTTACACTTTAGGCACTTTTCTACTCTATGGTCGCTTTTTCCCCATTTCTTGTTTCCCTATTTCCAGTTCCCCCATATACCGGTGGCCATTTGTCATAAAGCTCATAATACACCAGGTAGGGGTTACCTGGACTCCAGACATCTATAGAAACATAATAAGAGTTTTAATGGTAGGTAAAACTCCCCCATTATGTGTTCTGAGAGATGTCTGGAGTCCATATTATGAGAGATCTGTCTATTATCTCCTGGTGACCGGGGACGTCTTTATTTGATATGAACTGGTCGAAATAGGGAGGGATCTTCTGGAGCTGTATGTTTCAACATCTCTTTCTGATAGTATTTTCTGAAAGTGTTTTCTATTGGGTAGTTCTCCAGCCAATTAAGTGATGCGACCGCTGAACGTGTGCTGCCGGGAGTGGCCTCTACTCCTGCTGATTTTAGCGTGTTCTTTACCCATCCTCCTATGATTGTTCTTGTAGCTGCCTTCACTTGTCCTCGGGTGCTGATGAACAGGTTATAAATATTTTGTCCTGATCTCCTTTCGCGTGATAGTTCAATCAGCTTCCTTATCCAGAAGACTGGGTTGACGTTGTGTTCCTTGGATTCCAGAAGTGTATCTGTTTTTGATCCAACAAATGGAATTAACACAATTGATGTGCCTTCGTCTAGAATGTTTCCTTCTGTGATATTTAGCAAGGTCAGATCGTGTACTCTTCTTCCTGAGGATAACAGAAGTAAGATTGCTGTTCTACACGCAACTTCATAGAGAGAATCTGAACGAGGAGTGTTCCTGACTAGCCAGTCTTTCACTATCTGCGGATTCCACACAGGGGACTTAGGAGGGTTAATCCTTACCATTGCTATGGCTTTTAATGTATGTTTCACTAGGAAATCTGAGCTGAGATTCTTTTCCATCATTGGGTTGCAGAAGGTTACGATGGCTGACTTGTGTACCAGTATAGTCCTGTATGACAGTTTTTTGTTTATGAACAGTTGCGCTAGATACCTTGCCAATTGATTAGGAGATGATGTGTTGGGATGGGTATTTTCCGCCAGTATCCAGCGGCACCATCTTTGCCAAGCAGGTTTATATGTGTTGAGTGTGGAAGCTCTCCATCCTGACAGGAGCAGTCTTTTCTCTTCCGCGTTTTGAAAGATTGCGCATGAGTCTGTGGAGTCTCTGGATACGTAAGTTGAACTCATGTGTGCCGTCGTGGATGCGAACAGGTCTATATCTGGTACTCCGAAATGATTGAAAATGGCCTTCGTTGCTGTTGATAAAAGATGCCACTCTGGAGGGGATCTTCCTCTTGATAGGTGATCCGCGTCTCCGTTGTATCTTCCCGGTAGGTACTGCGCTGTTAGCGAGATTTCCCATTGGCCTGCCAGAGTCAACAGATCTCGGGTAAGATTTAGGAGTGTTTTGGATCTGGTGCCCCCTTCCTTGCGGATGTAGGCGACTACTGTCTTTTGTCTGATTGTACCAGAATTTCGGAGCCAGAAAGGTCGTGCGCTGTGCGTTGCAGGGTTGTGAAAACAGCGAACAACTCTTTTCGTTTGGAGTGCCGCTTCTTTTGTTTGAACGGTCCATTGTCCTGACAGCATCAAGTCGTCCAGAGTTGCTCCCCAAGCTTAGTCTGACGCATCTGTTGTCAAGAAACGTTCGCAGGTTTCCCTGTGGATGGAACTTGATTCGTTCGCATTCCCTATCCCCCACTCTATTACTTGTAAGCTGTCCTCGGTCATTTGTCATGACCTTCTTGGTGACAGGTGCTTCAGTGGCCTGCTCGCTATCTGCAATTGTCTGCAGTGGAGGCGACCATGAAGCTGGCAAAGTTTAGTCTTCCTAGGAGACTTTCCGCCAGTTTTAAGGACCATTTTCGAGAAGTCAGTATTGCTCGAAGTGAGTGGCACAATGCCTCTTGCTTCCGGTAAGAAAGACCTTCTTGGTGACAGGTGCTTCAGTGGCCTGCTCGCTATCTGCAATTGTCTGCAGTGGAGGCGACCATGAAGCTGGCAAAGTTTAGTCTTCCTAGGAGACTTTCCGCCAGTTTTAAGGACCATTTTTGAGAAGTCAGTATTGCTCGAAGTGAGTGGCACAATGCCTCTTGCTTCCGTTAAGAAAGGAATTTGCAATTGTTATGCGTGTCCCAAACGATTCCCAAGTACTCTAATTGTTGAGTGGGGACGAGCACTGACTTCTGGAGATTTACATACCACCCCAGAGATTGTAGGATATCTACTGCTAGATGCGATTGCCGACGAAGATCGTCCTTGGATTGGTTCGCAAGGAGGAAGTCGTCGAGATAAACGATTGTCCGGATATCTCGTCGCAGCAGTAAGTAGTTGGGCTACCCAATTTGTGAGGGTTGCAAACATTCTGGGGGCAGATGAAAGGCCAAAGATGCGATTGCCGACAAAGATCGTCCTTGGATTGGTTCGCAAGGAGGAAGTCGTCGAGATAAACGATTGTCCGGATATCTCGTCGCAGCAGTAAGTAGTTGGGCTACCCAATTTGTGAGGGTTGAAAACACTCTGGGGGCAGATAAAGGCCAAAGATGCGATTGCAGACAAAGATCGTCCTTGGATTGGTTCACAAGGAGGAAGTCGTCGAGATAAACGATTGTCCGGATATCTCGTCGCAGCAGTAAGTAGTTGGGCTACCCAATTTGTGAGGGTTGAAAACATTCTGGGGGCAGATGAAAGGCCAAAGATGCGATTGTCGACAAAGATCGTCCTTGGATTGGTTCGCAAGGAGGAAGTCGTCGAGATAAACGATTGTCCGGATATCTCGTCGCAGCCGAAAGTAGTTGGGCTACCCAATTTGTGAGGGTTGCAAACATTCTGGGTGCAGATGAAAGGCCAAAGGGCAGACTTGTCATCTGAAGTAATTCTCCTCGATAGACCAGTCGCAAAAATCTCCGATGTGCTATTGGGAGATGAAAGTAAGCTTGCGATAGGTCTATTTTCGACAACCAATCGTTTGGCTGCAGAAACTCTGACACTTTGTAGTGGCTTATGAGTTTGAACGGAGCCGGGTCTAGGAAGAAGTTTTAACGATTTCAGGTTGAAAATCATTCTCGGGGAATCGTCCGATTTGAGTGTTAGGAACATTTTTGATAAGAAACTCTGACACTTTGTAGTGGCTTATGAGTTTGAACGGAGCCGGGTCTAGGAAGAAGTTTTAACGATTTCAGGTTGAAAATCATTCTCGGGGAATCGTCCGATTTGAGTGTTAGGAACATTTTTGATAAGAAACTCTTGACACTTTGTAGTGGCTTATGATTTTGAACGGAGCCGGGTCTAGGAAGAAGTTTTAACGATTTTGGTTGAAAATCATTCTCGGGGTATCGTCCGATTTGAGTGTTAGGAACATTTTTGATAAGAAACTCTGACACTTTGTAGTGGCTTATGAGTTTGAACGGAGCCGGGTCTAGGAAGAAGTTTTAACGATTTTGGTTGAAAATCATTCTCGGGGAATCGTCCGATTTGAGTGTTAGGAACATTTTTGATAAGAAGCTGGGAGATGACTCCGCTGCCTCTATAACTCCGGATTCGGTCATTTCCTTTATTTGAGAGTCCATTTCGGGTGAAGGACTCGTCTGGTATAGCATTAAGTGGCTCTCTCTGGGAAACCAGATAATCTATCCTTGGGTCCAAGACAACCCTAAGCCGTTTCTGACGCCGCGGCGGTGAACCTGATTCCGAAGTGTCATATCCGCATTTTTACATCCACACATTGAGATATATACCATAGAGTCGCAACCATCATACAATCAGGAAAAAAATGTCAAGCCGAAGTCCGTTGGAAACGTTTTAATGCAGATGCAAGGAGACAATCAGTTTTTATCCAGCTTCTGCATCGAATAACGCGCACTGTACTCTCAGGTTAAAACGAGATAGCAATAATTTTAGCAAACACATGGCAGACTTCAAACACGACAAAAAGGGCTGGATGTCATAATTCTCTGATATAAAATTCCCCTACAGTAATACTATTAAAAATGAATGTCAGATTAAAATGAAATGTAACTTTAGTCCTTTACTTTTAAAAATAATATGAGCAAGTCTTCAACCAGCAACCCGGCAGTATACAACCTTATTGTCGGTGTCAAATGTGTAACATTAATTAAAATATATCTAAGAAAAAATTATTTTTTTCAAAAATAAATTGTTTTAATAATTAATCTGTGCTAGTATGTTGTGTTTTTTTCATTTGTGCATGTTGTATAATTGATCAAGTTCACAAACAATGGTGTTTGAAAACTCCAATCACAATATTTAGACATTTATGGCAATATGTATTACCACCTGTCACGTCCGTTCGCTGTGTAAGTCTGCGTGAGACTGACGAGCCTCAAAATCGGGTTTTTCTCGAGTACGACTTTTGACTTACTACAGGGTGCTACGTGTTTCGAGCAACGTTACGTCTCTAGTATATATACCTCAATGCATCCACATCACCTGAATCCTGTGAGATTTCGGCGGGAGGTGGCCCTTTTTTGTTCACAACTCATAACACTGATTTTGATGTTATCTAAAGTAAAAACTCCGTTAAAATAACGAAAAACGTTTTTCGTAAATGCGTGGCATACCCACAAAAATACATTATATTTTTGTAGGTATGCCACGCTTATACACTTTTAAACACCACAATTTCGCCTGTTTTAGTTTTTAATTGTTCACAGGGACACAAGATGGTAAAATAACACTCTTTTTTAAATGTTTTTGCCCAGGAATATTGTCAATTCACTTAAATTTTCGAAGGTGAATTCAACTGACATGTGACCACAAGGGAAAAATGACGCTTTATGACAAATGGCCACCGGTATATGGGGGAACTGGAAATAGGGAAACAAGAAATGGGGAAAAAGCGACCATAGAGTAGAAAAGTGCCTAAAGTGTAAAAAAGTGCAAATCAAAGACCCAGGAATAGACTAAAAAACCACATAAAAGGGAAAAAGTGATTGTTTCTCTCATAATATGGACTCCAGACATCTCTCAGAACACATAATATAAATTAGTGTAACATTCTTTTAAGGGGTGGGAGTAGTGGAGGGGGGGAGGGGTGAGGAAGGGAACAGAGCGCTGGGATTGTTGGTGACAGATTTATTATTATTTCTAGGAAACAAGGTCAGGAGAGGAGATGGATTAGGGATCAAAAAGTTATTTAGTAAGGAATTGACAGTACTTGAATTTTTATTAATTTCTATGGTCTCGAGAGCTGTTAAAGTCGGTCTGTATGTGTTTGTATGAAGAAGTTTGATTGTATGTTTATTAAAAGTATGTCCTGATTCTATAATGTGGTTGGCAAACTCGGAGAAGTTATTATTAGATAGACAACGCCTGTGTTCGTCCATTCTAATTTTTAAACTTCTACAAGTCTGCCCAATGTATACTCGATTGCAGTCGCCACACCGAACTTCGTATACTCCACATTTTTGTAAAATGTCCATTTTCGATTTAGAATTACAAAGTAAGTTTCCCAATTTATTATTGGTGTAAAACGCAGGTCTGATAGAGTCGGGTAGAATCTTGGAGATTTTGGAAGAAATTTCACCCAAGAATAGTACTTTCCTCCAACTTCTTCATACAAACACATACAGACCGACTTTAACAGCTCTCGAGACCATAGAAATTAATAAAAATTCAAGTACTGTCAATTCCTTACTAAATAACTTTTTGATCCCTAATCCATCTCCTCTCCTGACCTTGTTTCCTAGAAATAATAATAAATCTGTCACCAACAATCCCAGCGCTCTGTTCCCTTCCTCACCCCTCCCCCCCTCCACTACTCCCACCCCTTAAAAGAATGTTACACTAATTTATATTTTATTTTGTTAGTCAGTAATATTTTGTACCTGATGATGGAAACATTGTTTCCGAAACCGGTCGTACATTATTAAATTTTACTCGCCCCGTAGCCTTATACAATTTGTTTTTTATTTTTAATTTTTATTTTTTAAAAATGAAAGGTTACAAAGTGAATGCCTCATCAATTAATGAAAGTATTAATTTGTTTAGTCTTGATAATACACTATTAAAGAAGGTTGTGCCAAATTATCTGTGTACTGAGAATAGTGCCAAAGTTTATTGTATGTAAAAGCCTTTTTAATGCTGATTATTGGCAAATGTCGATTAAATATCTCTATATAAATATCTCTGCAGTATTTTATGGTATAATGTGATCAAAAATTATGTTATACATTACACATTGCTTAGTGACTAGTATTTTTTCTTGAATTTTGTCTGTCTTCTTCAGGTCAAATATGAGAACGAGGTGGGCACCGGCTTGGGCCCCACACTGGAGTTCTACGCTCTTGTATCTCTGGAGCTGCAGCGCGCCGACTTGGATCTCTGGCACGGCAGCGAAAACTTCAAACAGAAACCGTCGAGCTTCGGCGTGGACGTCGTCAAGAGCAACCAGCCGGTGGTCATCAACGACCCGGCCGACAGCCCGCCTCCAGTAGACCCCACCGCACACCTGGCATCCAGCGTGTACAACAACCTCAACCTGACAGAGGAGCACAACAGGAATACGCAGAACGCAAACGTCGACAACTTTGAAATGTTCGATATGCCGATGATTTTGGATCCGGCCGACGTGAATTTGAACAATGAGCGAGGCGCCGAGGCTCAGAAGGATTCCGCGAGGACTCCCAGTCCGGCTGAAGTGTCGTACGTGCAGCTGCCGTGCGGGCTGTTCCCGCAGGCGCTGGGGAGGAACACCAAAGTGCCGCAGCTGTCCAGGATCAAAGCCAAGTTTAGGTTCCTCGGAAAGTTTATGGCCAAGGCGGTCATGGATTCCAGAATGGTGAGAAATTGTTTTGTATGTTAGATTAGATATGCGCTATACGTGACATTGATTATCCATTCAATGGAAAATGACCAATTCGTAGTCTATTGGCAACACTTCCGGCTCGTAAATGGAAGGTAGTGGGTTTAAATCCCGGCGGAGCACAAAAAAATATTCCATTTATATTTTCAAATATGCTCTTCGCTGGGTGAACAATTCATATACCTTTACCAAAGACCGGTCGCTAAAGGTCCATCCAGCCTTACAGCAATTGGGTCTTGCTTGAGAATTGGCACTTTGTAGCGATGACCAAGCTAGTAAAAAGTCCGGTCTAAAGCTCAGTTGGTAGAATGCTTGCATTCTATGCCGACAGCAAGGGTTCGATCCCCACCGAGGGTGTCAGAAATGATTCACCAACACAAGATCACAAGGAATGAAAACCCCCACTTCAATTGAAAGTGGTTGGTGTGAGGTCGGCCTCCTTACTGTAAAAAGTTCATTAATCGCCACATGCGACCCTTTCGAGAATAACGCAGGCAAGAAGTTTTTTGCATTTAATACATACAGGCCTTTGGGAATGAAGTGATATTTAATATGCATTGTAATAATGTATGTATTCCAGCTGGACCTGCCGTTCTCCGTGACGTTCTTTCGCTGGGTGGTGGGCGAGGAGTGGAGCCTGAGCCTGGGAGACGTGAGGCACGTGGCCCCCGAGCTGTGGCGCTCCCTGTGCCGCCTGCAGAGGGTGGCGCTGCACGCCGAGGCCATTAAGGCGGACCCCTCCCTCGCGCCGGAGAGGGCCCGGGAACTGGTGAGTCTATAGAGCCCTGCCTCCTTCATGGCTGGTGGGGAGGAGTGGAGGGGATACTAACACTGTGCGTTAGGAAATGACCTGAACGGAAACAAGTGTGAATCAAATTCCAGCTTTCTGGGCTTGAACGTGTAAGGGGTGGTGTACGGTAGCTAGTTCCACTGAAGGTAGAGAGCATCCAACACCACTCCTTAGTTGTTGTTGAAGGATAAATGATAAACACCGATTACGCAAACTTGACATTTTTATTTCAGAAAGAATTTACACAGTATATTGTTTTAGATTAAATATTAATTTAGAAATAAGAACACGGTAGACACAAGTGTGCAGGTAATTGCAACGGCGGGGACGCGTCTTAACAACTTGACAGATCATTCCCAAGATGGCGACTGATTAGGCTAAGTTTGGCTCCACCATGGGCGTGGGGAGGGATTTTGAGATGCTGCTGGTTCTCAATTATATATTCCGCATTTGAACGAACTGATCAGGCAAATCTGCCAGAACAGCCAACCATGAGGAACAAGGGATGGGAATCACGGAATTAAGACAGGACTCACCTTGATCTCCAATGGTTAGTTTCTTGGCTGGAATTTCTTGTGTTTTTTTGTACTTCTTTCTTCAATCGCGCGCGATGAATACAGTGAGAGTGGACTCGTCTGTCCACTACCGAGGTCGCACATGTACTGGTGGCTGGAGACTGGTGATAGGGGAATAATTGGAGTGGTCAGATTATAGGTTAAAGGACAAAGGATTTCATGGCCAGCTACCCATAAACAAACCTACCCAACAATTCGGCCAAACAGCAACAGTGAGTGTTCTTTCCCTGTGACCATATCGCACGTTTAATAATAAAGAGAAATAACTCAAAAATTGGGAAAATCGAGATTTTGTAATAAAACGCAAGAACAATGCGAGAAGAATAGGTAGAATGAGACAGCCGTTCAATTTGGACGAATATGACCGAGATAAAACATCGGCCGCCTTTTTCATCCCATACAAGTTGTACTGGTTGTCTGAACTTCAAACGTGATTTCCCAAAATTCATGTTTTTTGAGTTATTGCTCTTTATTATTAAACGTGCGATATATGGTAATGAATTCCTTCATCTAGCGGTTGTGGCGTCACATTGATTGTGACGCGTGGACTGCAGCTGTAATCAAATTTCAAACAAAGAAATGTTAATTGTACATTGAAGCTTTCACGGCCGGTTCTTGTTGACATAACAATTACTTTTTTCGGGCTATGTAGCCGTGGTCTGGTTGATACATTCCGGACAGTTTCCGGAAAGAAATGTTGCTATGAAAATAAAGAGTGTGCAGGTATATCCACCACAAACGTAAACATTTCTATTGACTAGACAACTGATTATAGATCTATACAAAAAAAAACAATCAATAGTAGCTACGCATCACAGCACTGAAATGAACTTGTGTTTGAGATAGAGTGTGTAATGCATAGGGACTGGAAAAAAGTGGTGTTATTTTTTGCGAAATTCGCGTTATTTTTTTGGGAAATTCGCGTTTTTTTTTATCAAAAACAGGAAAATTCGCGTTATTTTTCATGATAAACGGGGAGATTTGGTGTAATTTTTAGGGTTGATTTGATCGAAATATAGGTTTATGTAATTGCAAAACTATAGATATTACTAATATTTACAATTTATTATATAAACAACAATATGTACCTTCAAAAACAATGAATAAACAACATCTGAATCAATACGTGTTACAACTTACAAAAAACCATTGATTGAAAAAAGTATTCATATTTTAATGACACTCCGAATACCCTGCAATATCCTTTCAAAATATTTAATTTGTGTGCATTTAGTCTCTAGATGAGGGTTATCTAATTTTTTCGAGGGATGTTGGCTTTTATGAAAGCCTCAAGTTGTGCTCTTGGCTAATCCACCAGCAGCTTCACTCCTTGATGTATTTTCCTTCATTGATGTCACGATTCAAGTCTGTTTGGATTTCCAGGACAGTTCTGCTTATCATTTATTTTTTTAATAAAATAGATTTGTGAATAGGAATGCAATTCACCAACCTACTCTGCCTGGCCAGAAACAGGTATTAATATCATTAATGAAAAATCATTACGAGTATTGTTTATTTTAATTAATTATTAATTTATAATTACCCAATTACATTTGTTGAACCAGGGTCAAATTTATGGTCCCCACCCAGGCGGGGATCGAACCCCGCGTCTAGCGTTCTAGCGTGTTTCAACGTTGAAAGATCAGCCCACTTAGCCCCCTTTGGCTATAACACCGACCAATTTTTCTGTGCTTTGCACCTTGCAAAGGGTTTTCACAGGAATATTTTCTTTCCCACAAAATAGTTGCGTTGCAAAAGCGACACATAACAACTTTTTCGCACAATTTCTACCAAAAGTACGAAAATTCGCGATATTTGCGTAAAACCTCAAATTTCACGTTATTCGCGTAAAAACATCAAAATTCGCGAATAAATTCGTTTTATCGCGATCGCGAAATTTTCCAGTCCCTAGTAATGCATTATTGTTTGTTCAGTTGGACGCCCTGGAGCTGGACGGCTGCCCCATCGAGGAGCTGGGCTTGGACTTCATCCTGCCGGGGCACAGCTGCACGGAGCTGCGGCGCGGTGGGCGTGACATGCCCGTCACTGCCCACAACCTCAAGCAGTACATCAGCCTGGTCACGCACTGGCTGCTGCAAGAAGGTAAACCACTGCACTACACCTCTTACCCCCGTATTCATGACCAATACTGCCTCAAGTAACAATACTTACCTAAGTCGAGCGCTACACTAACTCAAGGGTCGACATTCTGGAGCGTTTTGTTTCACAAAGAACACTAAAGCAGTAATCAGCCTAGTGCCCAACTTAGTGGAGATTTACGGCCAGTCATTGGCTCTCGAAAAAACCCAGCTCTGCAATTGGTCAGTAACTTCCGACCAATATTCGGCGTACTTCATTCTTATCATTGCCGCTTCTTTCAAATTTCAATGACATTTGAGCTGTTGAACTTGACAAAACGAAGAAATGTCAATGTCATATTTTGAGCTGTGCATAAAACTAGACAATCGAAGAAATTTTTGGCTTTGTTAAACCCTCAATGAGCAACAGAAAGACTATACAGAACGACGCATTTTTTCAATCTAAAACGCCTTCTAAATTCTTCCTCGTAATACGCAAATGGGTCTTTACAGTCTCTGATATATTTTCTTGGGACACTATTTTTGGTCAAAACAATGTTTTTATACTCCTTAAAATCATTTTCATCGTAAGAATTCATTATTTTATGTAAATAATTCACAATCAAACAAAAACTTTGCTGACAAAATGCGACTGAATATTTTGACAGTTCATCTGTCATTGCAGTATGGTCCTAGACCATACCGGAGAACAAACCCGATTCTGATGGTCAAACAATGTTAATATACTCGTCAAAACAATGTTAATACACTCTTAAAAATCATCTTCTATAATCTATAATCTAAGTTGCAAGGATATATTCATTTAAAGCTCTCAGATGTATGCCCACAAACCAACAAGTGTAGTTCGCGCTTACAAATGCTGAATGTGTACTTACAAATAAAATCCAAACCTCAAATGAACATAAGCCCCACAACTTTTGCCGACCTTCCCTGAAACAGGGGTGACATTGGCAAAGTGAACCATTTTTTACAGTATGGGTGGTCAGCCTCATACCAACCTATAAGTCAAGGAATATGAATAATAAATTACATTTAAATATAAAAAAGAACAAAACCTTACAAAGAAATCTATACAAAAAAAGTCAAAAATTTCCTATGCAAAAAATGTAGCAAATGAATACACCAACATTAGAAATCAACATTGCAGATTAGCCGCCACTTCTTCCTGTCCTTGCATACTTCTTTCATTTCATCCAGAGTCATAACCTTTTTCATACAAGTCCTCCTTTTATTATGACTCTGGATATCCCATTCATTCGCTATTTCAGAGATTTGATCCTTCCATACTTTTCTCGGTCTTCCTCTACCACGACATCCATCTATTCTAGCAACATATACTTTCTTCGTCAATCTTTCATCACTCATTCTCTCCAAGTGCCCGAACCATCTTAACATACTTCTTTTAATCTTCACTTTCACACTTTCCCTTACACCACATTCTTCTCTTACAAAATCATTCCTCACCCTGTCACTTCGTTTTTTCCCAATCATACTTCTTAGATAGTCCATTTCTACTGTATGGACTTTACTAATTTCCCTTTCACTCACCGTCCAGGCTTCACTTCCATACATCAAGGTTGGCACTAGTATACCACCGTGCACCGCCAATCTAACATTTTTTGAGAGATTTTGGTTCCTGGCGATCTTCATTGTAAGAATTAATTTTTTCATGTAAATTCACAATCAAACAAAAAATGTGATAACAATTAAATACGAAGGAATATTTTGACAGCGCTTAAGCGTTGGTTAATATACCTGCCGACCTTACTTACCCAAGCGCTAGTATTTAGAGAGCCCTAGCGCTGCTTTTACCCTAAGTATTGTTTCTGAAACGAATTTCGCCAATCTGACAGCTAGCACGCCCTATGGTAAGTGCTAGTAGGATTCATGAATACGGGGGTTAGTCTACCTGGCCGGCTTGGCAACATACTTCTTGGAAATGGAGGGCTTATAATCCCTCATAGTTATCACTCTATGACTAATTTATTCCTTTGTTTGAATTGTCTTTAAACTTATACTTGAACTGCTGGATGCCTCAATTGTATCAATACACAGACCCGGAATTACAGTAGCAATTCCCAATAGTATACTGAGGAAATGTGCTATGGAGAAAAACAGATACAAGTGCACATAACTCCTCGGGTGCTGAAACTTGTATGAAATACTGCTATTGGGTAGAACCATCCACCAATAAATTCAAAGCACTCATTTTCCTGTACTGTAACTGTAACTCTGTCGCCATTCCGCTAGGGGTGGCCAGAGCCTCTGCAGAGTTGCCTCCATTTTTTCCTATCCTTACATACCTCTTTCAATTCCTTCATATCCATCACCTTTTTCATGCATTTTCTTCTTTTACGCTCACTTTGTATATCCCATTCTTTCACAATCTCCTCAATCTGATCATTCCATACTTTTCTCGGTCGTCCCTTCCCTCTTTTTCCTTTCACACTTTCTTTGTATACATACTTTGTCAGTCTATCATCTTTCATTCTTTCCACATGCCCAAACCATCTCATCACATTCTTTTGTACTTTAACTTTCACATCCTCTTTCAAATTACATTCTTTTTTTACCCATTCATTCCTTACTCTATCACTCAAAGTTTTTCCTGTCATACTTCTCAAATGCTTCATTTCCACCGTACATACTTTACTCATTTCGCTATCATTCACTGTCCATGCTTCACTTCCATACATCAAAGTCGGTAACAATATGCCATTGTGTACCGCCATTCTCAGATCCATCGGCAATCGCTTGTTCTTTGCTATTCTTCCTATTGCACCGACCACTTGCTTTCCCTTGCACACCCTATTCTCAAGTTCTCTCATTTTCCATTGTTAGGTATTTAAAATAAAATGTTGACCTTGAAAACAGACTCTCAGAAAAGCGGAATTCCACAATTTGTTTACAAAGCAACACTAATACACACAAAAAAATGTGTTGTGAAAATAAAAAGGATCACTGGCCTCTATTTTTTGTGATGTATTTAGATTTCCTGCCTATGCAGGCTAATGAGGTATATCTATTTTTAGAATCTCGATCTTTTTTCCATAATCGAAATTATGATGGAGTATAATAATAATGTCACAAAAGATTTTTTTTGTGGTAGGCACTACAGAAACTTAATTTCACTGTTTTTTGAGAGTTTTTTTTTATATCTTTGGAGATATTTAATGTCAAAATCAAGAGTGGGGTGGCTGGAGTACCGCAGAAAATCGCTGGCGCTCTAGAGGCTAAAATAAGAATGCAATGTGGTTTGTGTGTCCAGGTGTTGCGAGGCAGATGGACGCGTTCCGGGAAGGATTTGAGTCGGTGTTCCCGCTGCACAACCTCAGGATGTTCTACCCTGAGGAGCTGGAGTCCATCTTCTGCGGTACATCAACAGGTGAGCCCATGGAGTTATAATATAGGGAAGCGGTAACTAAAGTACTGAATTGGTTCATACTTTTTCCCTGTTGCGCTCCTCATGTGTCAAACGTTGCAAAGGTACCCCGAATGTATATCACAATGGTTATAATGAAATGAGTGATAAAATTAAAATAAGATTATACACTATGAAAATATAAAATACTGGCATCAATTTTGGCGATTACAATATTTATAACGCTTGTTATCTGTCAACTTAAGCTATTTCCGGTCAAATCGGCAGCCATTTTTTGCAATGGTACCAACATTCAAGATTTTTTTTTTTGGGCTGTGATGAGTTTTGTGTACAAACGAAAATGCAGCTGTGAAGTTCTTTGTTCTCTTTCTAACTAATGACCATTTTCGTAAGTAAGTTGAGACAAATATATATGTCTATTTTCGTTAAAATAACTACTTGTCCACAGATGTTACTAGTCAATGGGTGAGCCTGACATTTCCTAGTCCTGGTGCATTGTAATGCCCGCTTATATTTTTAATGTTTGGATCAGGTCTCCGCGTTGTCTGCGCTGTTCCAGTGTAGTCAAGCCAAGTTCCTTCAGTTGCTGTTCTTATGTCATGTCCCTGAAGTTCTACATCATTTTTGTTGCTCTTCTCTGTATTCTTTCCAAGAAGTCAACGTCTTTTTTAAAATATACGACTTCATATCTGGAATGCATATTATCGAGGAACAAGTGTATTTATGAAAAGCGCCATCTAGTCTAGCTTATAAAGTTTCATTGATCCATTGATTATTAATGTTGCCGTGTGATTTGTTTCTCCAGTGAACCAGGTTGGCGGGGGCCGCTGGGACATCAGGACGCTGGCAGAGGCGTGCAGGCCGGACCACGGCTACACGGCGGAGTCGCGCGCCATCCGCTTCCTGCTGGATATCCTCTCCTCGTACGACACCCAGGATCAGCGCCTCTTCCTGCAGTTCATCACCGGCAGCCCGCGCCTGCCCACCGGAGGTAACACAACACACACTCATAGCAGGCTTATCATCGTACTGAAGAAGCTGATATTTCACCCATCACAGATATGGGTGAAATATCTGGAAGCTCTAGCTCTGATGGATCACAGCTACAGATCCTGGGAAGCAATTCTCCAATAATAATAATAATATTAGGACAATTTATTTGGTGAGCACTGTTTTTGTGTGTATCACACCACAAGAGCCCTCTGCAAGTTTGGTCATCGCTGTAGAAAGCGCCAATTCTCCAAAACCCAGTTGCTGTAAGGCTGGATGGACCTTTGGTGACCGGTCATTGGTAAAGGTTTATGAATTTCTCAACCCGTCGAAGAGCAAATTTGAAAATATAAATAGTATATTTTTTGTGCTCTGCCGGGATTCGAACCCACAACCTTCCATTTACGAGTCCAAAGTGCTACCACTGGACTACGGACTGGTCAACTCATTACTAAGGGTTGAATAAATACTCAATTTGCAAAAATGAAATGCATGCATGCAATGCAATTATTCATGTCTGCTCGTGGGAATGCATTTAATATGAATCTCAAATGATACATATCTTTGCAGCTTAGATTTAGAAATGTGTTTTTAAAAAAACAGCCATTCTGATTTTTTGAAAAATGAATTTTCGCTCTGTAAACAAATACACAAACTCTAAAAAAATCTGGTTAACATTTGACTTGTAACTGTATTGTGTTCATTGTTTCACATTATTCTTTCCTTGTTCTCAGGTTTCAAATCTCTCACTCCGCCACTGACTGTCGTCCGCAAGACGCTCGAGCCCAACATGAACGCCGACGACTACCTGCCCTCGGTGATGACGTGCGTCAACTACCTCAAGCTGCCCGACTACTCCTGCATCGAGGTGATGCGGACTAAACTCAAGCTGGCCGCCAGCGAGGGCCAGCACAGCTTCCACCTGTCCTAAACCAACACACACCTAACCTCAAAAACATACCATCAAAGACGGATAACCTCAAAATGTGTTTTAATCACTCGGAAGCATACAGATCTGTCGTGTTTCAATTACGAGCGGTTTAAAAAGCAAACCGCTTTGGGACTCTATATTTCAATTGAAGTTTGACAATCAACCGTTATAAAACAAACAAAGATGTGATAAAATGCAGAATGCGTTTGTTGCAATTAATGAATAACAAATATGAAACAGAGCGCGCTCACTTTGGAGTGTGCGGATTTGTTGAAGAGCATCCAAACTTAATTATTCTAACACATCGCTCAAAGTAGTATTTTAAATTGTAATTGTGAATCTGATTATCGGAACGGACGTGAAACCCGAGTGACGTGTGCGCTGTGCTCCTCCGCAACGGACTTGAAATTATCATTTCGAACGTGTGCTAGCCTTGCAATCAAAATATACTTTTAAAATTTTAAAGTATTAAATAAAACTATGCAGGAAGTATATATAACAAAGATATCAAAATAAAATCTCCAATAGTGCTTGGACTGGTTTAGTTTTTTATTTTTTTGTTTGTGGCTATTAAACGCGCACCGAGATTGGGAAGGAGACACCTAACATGAATAAAAAAATATATAAAGACTTTTTCCTTAATCGAGGTAGTGATAGAGATTAGATCGTTTTGATGTTTAAAAAAAATATTAAATAATAACGTATGTTGTATAATAACATATTATCTATGGTCTTGGAGGGATGAAGGGATGCGCTGTGTATGTGAACTATTATTAAAAGATTAAATAGTAATTTATACATACTTAATTTAAACAAAAAGATGCCTGCACTAAATATGATTTTATTCTGTATGAAAAAACATTCATTTTAAAGTGTTAATGATTTGTTATCAATATTTCAACAATTCCCACCCATCCTTTCTTTCACATAAATTAAAGTAGTGAAAAAGATTTGTGTTTTTTTTTTTGTAAAATATTTTCTGTTGTGTTTAGCAAAATAAAAGTTGTTATCTTTATTTTCTGGCCTTCGTTATTGTTTTTTTTAAATTAAGTTTTTTTCTTGCGTCGATTTGAAGACATTGCCATCTGCCAACGCTCAAAAACAACTTTTTTGATTTCTTGACAACCTTGTAATTTTCTGCCTGTCGCAACACTTGGAATTGTCTTTTAAACTTATTTCTTTCAAAAGGATCGTACCAGTATAAAGCTTTCCGTTTAATCTCGACCGTAGCGCTTACAAAAAAAGACAATATATTGATTCTAAAGCTGCGCCTTTAATGAGCGATTTTGTTTGTAAACAATTTTTTTTCTAAAACATTGGTTGAATTTGAACGCAAAGTTTTATACTAGGAATACAAATCATTATGTTTTAAAAAGTTTCAATATACATTTGAACTGGTTCACTTTGCCAATGTCACCCCTGTTACAGGGAAGGACGGCAAGAGTTGCAGGGTGTATGTCCATTTGAGATTTGGTTTTTATGTTGTAGGTTCACATGAGGCATGTGCAAGTGCGAATTTGTACGTGTCTGGTTGTGAGAATGCATGTAATGTGAATCTCCAATGTAACATATCTTTGCAACTTAGATTAGATTAGAATCAATCTTTTTTTAGGTTTAATATCCGTACCTTAAAGGTAAAACTAAATAAGTGACATATTAGGCTGAGACAGACAAATTCACCTTTTTTTTCTATTTTCTACGAGAGAAAACGCTTAAAAAGTGTCCGAATACTGTAGTTTAGAAGTTTGTCATGAGCATTTCCTTATAATAAGTTCATTTACTGTGAGAAGTTACACCCAAAATAATGTTTTCTCAAATCAGTGAATCAGCACTTCTTCAGTTTTACCTTTAAGGTGGCGATATGGCATATGACAAACTGATTTCAATTGATTTGTTTTTTTTATCGTTTCTGGCATGAATTTACATCTATAATCCAAGTTGCAAAGATATACTGACATTTAAGGCTCATATTTAATGCAAGTTCGCGCTTACACATGCTTACAAAATAAACCATGCCTCACATGAACGTAAACTTTGCAACTCCTGCTGCCTTCCCTGAAACCGGGGTGGCATTGGCAAAAGTGAACCTAGTTTCTACAGCATGGGGGCTCAGCCTCATACCAACCTATTAATCAAGGCACATAAGTTGGAAAAACTGGCATTCTGCTAGTAAGAGCCCGTTCCCACTTGTCGGGTGTCGGATCCGTATATTCATCGGAGGTTCCAGTTGCAGAACATTTCGGATAAAATTGGTTTCCGACAAGTGTGAATAGCTCCATACATAATGTTCTGCCACTGGAACCTCCGATTAATATACGGATCTGACACCCGACAAGTGGGAACGGGCTCTATCTGTATTTATTTTTCTCCAATCTGTATGAACATGATATGTTTTAGATAATTTTATTTGGGATTTAATGTAATAAATAGCAAATGTATCGTCTGATCTCTTTATTTAGCATTAATGTATTGAAATAGGATGTTTAAATACTTGTTTTTCTTAGTATTTCGATTAAACGACACAATTTTTCACTCAATTTCTATGAAACGTCTTATACATTCTCATTGGACTGTATTAAATTCATTTATCATTGCACTTTGGGGAAAATACCTTTGGTGGACATAAGAATAGACTTGGCACATTTCAATTTGCGGGAAAAATGTGATGATGATGATGAGTTGATGATTTCTTTATATCGCCGTTTCGTGATGCAGTCACTCCAAGGGCTCTGGCGCAAACGATGCCAGAAATTTGCTTGTCTTCAGTGCATTCCGGAACTTTCCATGGTCCTCTAGCTCTATGTTTGCCTGTGGGAAAAATTCTAAATTCTTATCTGTGCAAGAGTCCATTTATAATAAAAGTTTACTTTTTGCAATGAAAATTACACATTGCTTGATTTTGTAATTCCGGGTTTTGACCGTGGTCCATCTTTTTTCTAAGAAGCAAAAAGATGGACCACGGTCAAAACCCGGAATTACAAAATCAAGCATCTGAATCCGGCCGTGAAAGCCTAAAAACATTTAAATTACACATTGTTCTTTTTGGGGTTGTTGAGTTTAAAGGAAGCTAAAATTTGACGTGGAAAAGAAAATCACAGGCAATCAATGCATTTAACTCTATGGTCAAAGGTCTAGATGTATTTTTTATTGCGTAAATAATTAATTTAAAGAAAAATGAATATTTATTTAATGATAATTTAAAATTTAGGGTAAGGCGAAAAGTGCCATTAAGTGTTTTATTTTTTTCATATTGATGTGTTGTTTTAGGAAGAATATGTAATGTACAGAAGTGCCTTGATAATCTGCGCAAATTGAATGAACCAAAAAGTTGTGACTTGGCACGGCTGGGTTGCTAGGAAAAAGGCTAGCTAATATTTATTTTATTATTAGCTATGTGACTTGCCAACCAAGATAAAATCAAGTTTACAACCTCTTCCGAGTCCATATTCTAAATCCTGAATATCAGAGGTCTGGCAACAAATGAGATTTAAATGTCTGATCCTTTTTTTTAATTGATGCGCGGCAAGAAGTTACACTATATGTGTAGCTTAGTTGCGTTTGCGATGTAGTTGCTCAATAACCTTTCAAACCCTGATGATGACCCCTGCAATGGTGGTTGATTTATCTAATCTAATCTAAGTTGCAAAGATATGTAACATTGGGGATTCACATTACATGCATTCTCACTAGCAGACACGTACAAGTTCACGCTTGGGCATGCCGCATGTGAACCTACAACATAAAAAACAAATCTCAAATGGAGATACACCCTGCAACTCTTGCCGACTTTCCCTGAAACAGGGGTGACATTGGCAAAGTGAACCATTTTCTACAGCATGGGTGGTCAGCCGCATACCAACCTAATAAGTCAAGGAACAAGCTTGGAAAAGGTTTGATACAGATTATCATGTCTCTACTGTACAAAAATATTTCAATATAATGTAGCCACCGTTATTTTTTAATTAATTTTGTAAATTTAGAGTTAAAATATTTTACATTTACAATAAACCAATATTGATTGATCTTTCCCATGTCAAATTTTGGTTTTATATTTGAAATCGCAATTGTGTGACAATGTGGTCCGCGCATGAATTGACATAGACAATACTGTGTCATCACGCAGGCGGGTTGCTAGGTTAAAGGCATACAAATATATTTTTATTTGTTGCTGAGGACGGCAGTCCTATACGAGACTGGCGTTTTCCCGCTGAGAAAATAGTTGTAATTTCAAAAATTTCCGTTCTTCATTGTAATTTGAAAGCATGCATTGGAAAAATGGCCGACATATCACAATTCTCTTCCCAAATTTATGTTTTAATCATTTGCGACTGAAGTTAATTAATATTTTGATCTCTTGTTTAAACATTTTGAACATGATTGATTTAGTGTTGGGAAAAATATAATAAATGAATAATGGGAAAAATTAAATTTGATAATGGCAACATTCGTTGATAAATCTAGAATCAAAAGTTAAAATCTAGGATTTTATTTAACAATGATATTATCCTACTGTCTTTGGTTCTTTAAGACTCAAACTTCCTGTAAATGTATCCCATAAATTCCTATTTTTAAAGCGTAATGTACTCCGCACTAATACTACATACAAAAAAATGTGATGTCACCAGGCTAGGCTTCTGAGGGAGTATGCTAAGTAATATTTTGTCTTTGGTTTCTAAGGACTCTAGTCCCATTGATAGACCTGTGGCATTACACCACCGAGAATTTTTTTTTAGAATTTTGCGGAGCCCATTATTTAATTTTCAAAGTTCTGATTAAAACTTGTCTTTTTTTTTTGCATAATGTAAAGAAGTAGCTGATAAATATGGTAAATTTAAATAAATATTTTTTTTAGCGTAAACATTTGAATATTGAACTAGGGGTGTATTATAACGACGTATTTTAGTAATCTGTGTATCATAAAAGCTTTGATCCTGGTTTCATTTTTAATTTAAACATTGTCTATTTCATTATTTTAAAAACTGTATAAATTCCTAAAGCATTCTACTAAAAAAAATCCAAGTTTTCAATAAATTAAAATTATATGACTCGCAGGATATTTAATCAAGCAAATTCCAAGTATATTTACAAGTTGAAATGAACTTTAAAATTGAATACACTTTTCATATATTGGGCAAACGGTTGTAGGTTATTTTACATTGGTATAGTTTTTTCGGGTTAGACCATGTTCTACTTGCAGTTATTTTGTCTGTCGATGTTTCATTCCCTCGAGCGGGGAACATTATCAAGGCTCGTAGCTCGTAACTTACATTATTTTTTACTTTTTGTTGGCGTTGTGACCAACGTTTTGTACAGCTATTGAAAAAGAGCTGATCTGAAAAAGTTGGCTACAATCCCAATGAAACGTTGAGAATAATATAGGTTTCAGTGGCGAAGCGTGCCATACAAGCCGGTTCCCATCGGCTTCCCTTTTAAAATGGTGTAACAAAGTAGTTAAAAATATAGGCACAAAGTAAAAAAATACATTTAAAACCAAAGAAACAATATGTGTTTTTCCCCCATTGAAACCATGCAGTCTACTTTATTATCATTTCTGCCTCATTTTAAACGGGAAACCGATGGAAACCGGCTTGTATGGCACCCTTCGCCACTGGTAGGTTCTCCTTCAGCGGTTTGTAAAATATCCGGAAACAGTGATTAGGTTTAAAGTTTATTTTAATTTGGAAATAAGTCAAATGATTGCAACTACAGTTTAAATTTTAATTCAAAGTAGATAAGTACTTTGGATTGGTAGAAAAACATCTGATTTCTATTTTAGGTCTAATTTTTTTTTTTTTTTTATTCTGTAATCTTGAAAAATGGCAATCTGTAATATTTGTCTTGTTAGTGTTTTTTTTTTCGTGTATCTGTAGATGTAAAACATAAGCTTTGAGTTGTTTTTATGAAATATTATTTTTTCTGTGATGTGAGTTGGGTTGGATTTTTTTAAAAGGTACTATTTACGTATTGAAGAGATCATTATTATAAAAATAAATATTATATATATAAATAAAACTAGATGTATTACTGAAGGGAAAAGAATATGTAAGAAAAGACGTATATTGTTGGTAATCGGGGTACAGTCGAAAGTTTCATCTGTTTTTTTTTTCTCCAAAAGTCAGAATGTAAAGCAAATTTCTTGTAAATTTTTTGTTTTACCGATTTACCGAAGAAATAGTGTGTGTGTTTTTGTTTTGAATCTTGCAACACTTTTGACTGTACATATTATAGTAAAATATCATATTATGATAAAAAAATAAAAATTAACCATCTTTCTTAACGAGTAGTGGAGCAGTCTATACATACATACATTACTTTGTGAATTATTTAAAAAAAAACTTTATAATAAACATCAGCAATATGTACAAAAACTTGTTTTATTTTTCATTATGTTTGACGATGATGATTCTATTAGTATCATGACGTGATGTGGGCGGCTACAACCAGGCGTGATCATCTTTTGACAACTCGAATACCACTCTCCATTGGGGGAGAGCTGATTCAGCCCTCCGACTCAGTCAGACTTCTAGGAGTCACACTGGATCGGAACCTCACAATGGGAGAGCAATTGAACTCGACTGTATCTTCCTCATTTTTTGAACTTCGCCAGATAAAGGCGATCAGGAGATGTTTACCGTCGGGAGCAGTCAAGACCCTGGTGAATGCCTTTGTGATGTCACGAGTTGACTATTGCTCAACGCTGTACATAGGTCAGCCGAAAAAGCAGTTCAACCGTCTTCAGTCTGTGCTGAATTCAGCGGCAAGACTCATATTCGGGATGTCTAAATTTACTCGCATTACTCCATTGTTAGGGAAACTGCATTGGCTTCGTTTTCCGGAGAGGGTGGTCTACCGTGTTTGTCTGATGGTGTATAAGGCTGTAAATGGTACAGCTCCTTCATATTTGACTGACATGTGTACACCCGTTGAGAGGGATTTGAGGCGCCAAATGCTCAGATCTGCAGGGGATGGCGTGGTGGACTTGGTTCAGCCACACCGTCAGACACGCACTAATTTTGGGGACCGTGCTTTCCGGTTTGCGGGACCAATGGAGTGGAACAGACTGCCACCTAATGTGAGGAAGGCAAAGACTGTTGGTGTCTTTAAAGGAGCACTAAAGACACATCTTTACAAGAAATCTTTTCCGTGATTTGAGAGGGCCCTTGAGGTGTGACACACACAAAAACGGCGCTCTTTTATTATGTGTACATTAAAATAAATTATCCTTATATATATATATATATATATGACACTGGACTCGACACAATTGACATAGACAAAAAAATTGTGAAAAAAATGATTTCACACAGCTAGGCTCTCCATTGTCAATCCAAAGAATATGGTGTGAAGTAAGGATATGTTCAATATTTCTGAAAATCAAAATTATCCAAAAATCCTAAACTTGAAAGCTAAAAAGGTTGCTTAAGATTTGAAGAATGAATTGATTGAAATTGTGATGTTGTACAGCTGGGTTGCTAGAGAAAAGGCAAGCAGATTTTTTTTTATTGGTTGCTAATGCTAGCCACTCACGCTGTCTACAGTAGAGGTCTACATATCTGTGCAGGGCTGGAAGTCTCATCACCACGGTAATTCTTACCTACCGAATATCGGTAATATTTGTATGAAGACTAATCAGCTGTTCACTTGCGGCCATCTTGGATTGACAGCTCTTCATAAAAATATTACGGATATTCGGAAGGTAAGAATTACCGTGGTGATGAGACCTCCAGCCCAGGACTGCAAGCATACTCACCATACTGGAGCGTGTGGGGTAACAGACCCGTGAAGCTGGGCTAAGGAGAATAGAGGGCTTGGAAGGAAAACTCCGAACTAGTGCCATGACGATAACTCACGTCTGGTGTCCCCCCCGATGGTGTCACGGGAATAGTTTGTGGTCTTCCGCTACTCATGATCATTGAAAGGTGCCTTGGGCTGTAATTACTGCTGCCTTGATATCATGGCTCTCCGCGTGTGGCAAAAACGATGGGACTCCTCCGACAAAGGCAGAACCACCTTTTCTTTCTTTCCCTCGGTCCGTGAGAGATACGAGGCTCCTTGGTTGGTCCCGGACCATTGGACCAGTCAGTTTTTGACTGGTCACGGTAAATTTAGGGCCAGGCTCTTCCAGCTTGGCCTCTCAAGGGGGTCGGGTTGTGAGTGCGGAGCGACGCTGTAGGACGTGGGACTGCGAAGCCTTGCAACCTGGTCGTGAGGCGCTCTTCAACGCTGTCAGACCGGCCATCGGCCCCATCGGATATGCGGACTTTGTGGCCAACAAATCTAACTTTGAGGCTTTTCAAAGTTTTGTGCCAGCTATGGCGAGAACTCGTCGGTCTAATTAGACCGACATTCTTTCTTCTTTTCTTTATTCTTTCCCACCTCTATGGTGGTTGGCCACTTAGTCAGGAGAGCACCTCCCGAACAGTCTCAGTAGTAACATCTCGAATTTAGGCCTTAAGTCATATGTTAAGACGCTCAGAATCACTTTGCATTTTTGTTTGTAAATTTAAAATCCTCGAGCCCTAAACTCTCACGGCTATAATCTTTCAGTGATTTCTGAGCCTCCTTTGCTTTGTGTAAACACTTGGGAAAGTGTAGCTTCACGGGAGGGCCTTCTGCCACTCGCATCTCACATAACTTTTGCATGCGAGTCCTGTGACACATCCCCGGATGGGATGGATATACAGGGCGTGGGTCAGTGGAGGGGAGACTGACCCCTGAGAGAAGGTGTGTGCCTTGATATTGCATCATGTCACGAAAACCTACTTTTCTCTTCTGAGCTCTATTCTCCTTGACCGGAGCAAGATTGAAATAAATTATTTCAAGTGACACTGTACTAATATATACCTCAATGCACTGTACAAATGTAATTTGCTTAAAAATGGTAGAAAGTGGTTCACTTTGCCAATGTCACTCCTGTTTCAGGGAACGTCGGCAGGAGTTGCAGGGTGTATGTTCATTTGAGATTCGGGTTTTTATATTGTAGGACTCATTGGTAGGACTACATGCGGCATGTCTAAGTGCGAACTTATTGAATCTCTAATGTTACTTATATTTTGCAACTTTCTTTGTAGGTTATTTGATTTTTTTAGTGGATATTGGATGGCATGTCCGGTATGTCCGGATGTAAGTCCGGTTGATAGCTCAGGTGGTAGAGTGCTTGCATTCCATGCCAAAAGCTCGGGTTCGAATCCCACCGAGGGTGTCAGAAATGATTTCCCGTTTCGGTGTTTATTTCAAACCCAAAATAAAATACCGGCAAGGTTTACTCAGCCTTCACAAGAAATGAGTACCAGCACTCTCGGGAGCTGGGAACCCTTCACTTCAACTGAAGTGGTTGGCGTAAGGCCGGCCCCCTTACCTGCAAAAATAAATAGGTTCGACTCGCCACATGCGACTCCTTCGGGGATAACGCGGCAAGAAGTTACACTATACGTGTAGCTTAGTTGCGTTTTTTTTTTTTTATGTGCATTCTGTCAGTTTATACATTTTATTTGTGTATAATAAATTTTAAGTGAATTTTAATATCTTATCTAGATTTATTTTGCTCTAAATTATTTAAATAAATGGTAGATATCATGTTTTTACAAACTTTAAAACTATAATGTTAGTCAACCTGTCAAATCATACGTGGCTAATTTCACGACAGTCGTGTCACTAGACAGCTGTCAAAATTGTTAAATTTGAAAATAGTTCCCGTATATTGCACAGAATAAACTCAATTATTTAATTAAAAATGGATGCGCTATATCACCAGACGCACCGACTCATACAAGAGACCCAGGAGTACTTCAGGCAGCTGGAGAGGAGACCGCCAAATGGCGAAGAGATCGAGAAGGAAATACAGTCCAAGATTGAAATCATCGGCTCGTAAGCTTTAATATGACATTTTGTTTGTACAGGCATAACCTATGAAATTATTTCATCAGCTTAAATTATTTATTATTAATTGATCTATAGAACTACGCATTTATTTTAAACTGTTACTGTTTCGCCTTCTCACTAGGGGTGGTTAAAAGTTCAAACATCTTTAGCGTTGTCTGCATTTTTAGTGTTTTTTTTTTGTATACAACAGGTAACCCTGGTAAGTCCGGTCGATGGCTAACGCAAACGCAACGCAAACGCAACTAAGCTACACATATAGTGTAACTTCTTGCCGCGTTATCCCCGAAGGGGTCGCATGTGGCGAGTTGAGCCTATTTATTTTTACAGGTAAGGGGGCCGGCCTTACGCCAAACACTTCAGTTGAAGTGGAGGTTTCCCAGCTCCCGAGAGTGCTGGTACTCATTTCTTGTGAAGGCTGAGTAAACCTTGCCGGTATTTTATTTTGGGGTTTGAAATAAACACCGAAACGGGAAATCATTTCTGACACCCTCGGTGGGATTCGAACCCGAGCTTTCGGCATGGAATGCAAGCACTCTACCACCTGAGCTATCGACCGGACTAAGTTGGTAGAATGATTTCGTTGAAAGCCGGAGAGCTAGGGCTCGATACCCAACAAGCGTTTCAGAAATTATATCAAGCTTCGGTTCTTTGTGTTAAACTTCTATTCAAAGTACCGGCAAGCTTTACTCAGCCTTCACAAGAAATAAGAATCTGCCCTCTTGAAAGCAGGAAAACCCTCCCATCAATATCTTCTCATGAAAAGAGTTTTTTCCAGCATGTTAATGCACTGTAACTATGGTTGTGCTTGTAGGGCAGTGCAACCTATTTATTTTCACAGGTAAGTAGGCTAGCTTTACGCCAACAACTTCACTTGATGTGGGGGCTTCTATACTCTTGAGAGAGTTGGTTTTTATTTCTTGTGAAGGCTGAGTAAACCTTGCCAATACTATTATTTGAGCTAGAATGAAATCCCAAAACAGAATATCATATCTGATCCGTTTTTGTGGGTTTTGAACCCTAGTTTTATGGTCTTATCTTCTTCTCCTTCTGTGTCAGGTCCCACTAACTTCGACTATGGGTTCTCCACTGTCCTTTTCCCCGTCCAATCTCGTGTGTTACAGAGCCATGAGATCTGCTTCCTGCAGTTTTTATTTATTTTGGGCTTGAAATAAACACCGAAACGGGAAATCATCTCTGACACCCTCAGTGGAATTCAAACCCGAGGTCTCGGCATAGAATGCAAGCACGCTACCAATTGAGCTATTGACTGGATTAATTGACTGCAGTATTTTTCAAAAGTCATCTTCTAAAGGCGCCATTTGTCTCTGTCTGTTGCCATCCTCTTGAGATGCAAGCATGAAGTTCTTGGGCGATCTCTTGTTTGTCTTCCCAAGATTTTTCCTGATTTGATTGGCAAGATTTGTTTTTAAAAGTCACAGGTTTTAAATTGCGTATAATGATTTTTCCAGGAACTGCGATCGACTGGACATTATGATATTCAAAGCCCCCGTCACACAGAGACAGATAGCCAAGATGAGATGTGACCAGCTCAAATACGACAACAGACATATGCAGGTACGTTCAATCATTTCTCCCGTCGATCTCTGCGATTGTGAATTCCTTTGTAGTAGCCAGACTTGACTACTGCAATGCGATATATGCTGGCCAGCCCAAAAATCAGCTCAATAGGCTTCAATCGCAGCTAGACTCATATATGGGGCCGCAAAGTCCTGCCACATCACTCCTCATCTTCAAGCTCTGCATTGGCTGAAAATCCCTGAGAGGATCTCACATCAACATCATCGGTTTGCTCACCTTCAAAGCACTGCGTGGGAGTGCTCCGGGGTACCTGATGGAGCCGGTGTCTCCAGCAACTACAACCTCGCGCGGACAAACACTGAGGTCAGCTGCATCAAGAAGCAGCTGCCTGGACATCCCTGCAAGAAGGCCCCGCACTGTTTTTGGAGACAGGGCATTCAAGGCAGCCGCTCCAATGACTTGGAACGCTATTCCCGCCTCACTGAGGGAACTGGATATGGAGAGACCATTTAAAAGAAGTCTCAAGACTCACCTCTTCGTCCAATCATACGGACAAGCGCCTTTGTAGTGACACACTGTCATTAAAGGCGCTATACAAATTTTGTCTTATCTTATCTCTTCAATGGCGCTACAATCCAAATCAAGCTTTGGCTTCCAAGTTCAATTTGACTCTGCGCAGAGAAGTGCAGTGAAGCTAATCTATGACCCTACTCTCACAGCCAACCTGCATTCGCTGAGCACAGCAGGAAAGTTGGAATGCTCAGCTTCTTTTATAGGTATTATAATGGTGTCTGTTCTTATGAAATATCCTCACTTATATCTCCTCCTCTCGTCACAACAAGGGCAACTCGTAGAACGGCTCACATCCATCCTTTTGCAGTCTATATGAAAACTATAAGAACTTGGTGTTTTCACGACTTATTCCTTTGCCAAACTGCCCGTTTATGGAACGTGTTACCGGTATCTGTATCCCATCCCAATTTAATCCTGTTCTGTTCAAAACCAATATCAATCGTCACTTCTTTTAAGTGCCTCGAAACAAAGGCAACACAACACTACGCAGCTAACAACCCTACTTCATAGGATCAAGACATCAACCACCTCTAGATTCTCTGAAATCAATCTTCGGTATAGGATTCTTTTAAAACAAATACTGCTGCGCCCCGAACTCCTCCTGTCCCCTGCAGCCCATCCTCCAACTTGGGTGACTACAGGGGATACATTGATGACCCTAACATTCAAATATATTGTTACGGTTTCTGCTGGATTCTATTTTTAATTAAAATGCCAGAATTTATTTTTAAGGAATTTATTTTTCACAATTTACAATTTATTTCACCACTTGACAGTCACTGGATATGTGTTACTCAGCAAAGTAATTTCTTGCGACTACTCTTGTCCGTAGCATTTTGACCTCTTTTATAACGAATGTGGAAAGAATGAATGATGATAGACTGACAAAGTATGTATACAGAGGTAGTGTGAAAGGAAAAAGAGGTAAGGGACGACCGAGAAAAGTATGGAGTGATCAGATTGAGAAGATTGTGAAAGAATGAGATGTACAAAGTGAGTGTAAAAGAAGAAAATGCATGAAAAAGGGGATGGATATGAATGAATTGAAAGAGGTATGTAAGGATAGGAAGAAATGGAGGCAGCTCTGCAGAGGCTCTAACCTCTCGCGGAACGGCGACAGAGTTACAGTTACAGAGAGGTCTTTCTCGCAGTTGCTGGATTATTCCACCACCAGAACATTTACGCACACACAATCACTAGAATGTCATTCCAAGGCACAAATACTGCTAGGTGGTTCTGTATTACGTGCTTCATTTTGATGTATGTGTGTATAAGCGCATGTATTTCAAGTTTGCAACAATATGTAGGTAATTTATTGAATAGATTTTTGAAGTTGAGGGTCATTCTGCCGCTCAGGGCTCTGTATAATGCTCAAAGTCAATAACCCTCAGAGAAGCCTCACAACTTACATTATATGCTTGTGAAAATATAAATGAAACACTGTCTGCAGCAGTGGTGGCTATTTTTGTTCATATATTATCATTTAGTTATCAGTTAGCGCCAACTTATACGTGTCTGCTTGTGGGAATGCTTTAATATGAATCTCAAATGATGTATATCTTTGCAACTTAGATTTAGATTACCTTTTCTTTGCTTCCCTGCACCTGAAGGGGCAGGTTCTAAATCTAAGCTGCAAAGTTATATATCATTTAAGATTCATATTAAACGCATTCCCGCAAGCAGACATGTATAAGTTCGCGCTAACACATACTGCATGTGGACCTACAATATAAAAACCCAATCTCAAATGAACATAAGCCCTGCAACTCTTGCGGGCCTTCCCTGAAACAGGGGGGACATTGGCAAAGTGAACCATTTTTTTACAGTATGGGTGGTCAGCCTCATACCAACCTATAAGTCAAAGAATTCTCATTTCTTGTAAAGGCTGAGTAAACCTTGCCAGTGTTTTAATTTGTGTTTGAGATAAAAATGGAAATGTGCAATCATTTCTGACCCCCTTGGCGGGGATCTCTGGCATTGAATGCAAGCGTTCTACCAAACCAAACAACTCACTTATGTATAATCTATTGATCAGTCTCTCGGTGTTATGGCTGAGGGAGTCAAGTGGCTGATCTTTCTAGCGTATTTGGAATAGAATTTAACGTTGGTTCGATCCCTGCTTGTGTCATTTGACCATAACTTTGTGATCCTGGTTCAACAGATGTCATTGGGTAGTTATTAATTAACAATTCATCAAAATATACAATAATGAATTATTAATTGATGCTATTAATATTTGTTTCTGGCCAGGTAGAGTTCCTTGACATAAAGGTTAGTATGCGGCTGACCACCCATGCTGTAAAAATGGTTCATTTTGCCAATGTCACCCCTGTTTAAGGGAAGGACGGCAAGAGTTGCAGGGTGTATGTCCATTTGAGATTTGGTTTTTATGTTGTAGGTTCACATGAGGCATGTGCAAGTGCGAACTTGTACGTGTCTGGTTGTGAGAATGCATGTAATGTGAATCTCCAATGTAACATATCTTTGCAACTTAGATTAGATTAGATTAGAAAGAATAGGTTGGTGAATAGCATTCGTCTTTACTAATCCATTTAAAAAAAATGGAACTATTAAGTTATTGATGTTGATGATGATGATGTCTCCATCCTTCCGGGCTTGTAGGCCATGTTCGATATTGTAGGCTGCTTATTCTTTTTTCTCTTTTTTTTTTTTTTTGCAACGTTTCGTCAGTGACGTGCGACTGACTTCTTCAGGGCTTCTTCTTCGACTGATCGCTTTGATTTGAGCATGCGGTATTTATGTGTCTATGTGGAGTGGGCGGGGCTTGTAAATTTGGCGGGAAAGGCAGTGTTTGAAATTTTAAACTTTCCAGAGCTGGACGCCATATTTTATTTACTTTCATTCCCTCCTCTTTTCGGTTAAATTTTTTTTTTATTTTTGTAAATTTCTATGGCCTCTCTATTTAGACGAGCATAATAACCACCGGTTTTTGCAAGTACTTTTGTATCCTTGAAATAAATGTCGTGGTTATCGAGCAACGCGTGTTCAGCCACCGCTGACTTATCAGTTTGGCCTAGTCTGCAGTAACGGTTATGTTCCTTGAGCCTTGTATTAATAAACCTTTTTGTGGTTCCAATGTATGACAAGCCACAGCTGCAAGGAATTTTATAAACCCCAGGGCAGTCCAATCTGTCCAGACTGTCCTTGGCGGAACGTAGGCTGTGTTGTATTTTCCTTGTGGGTGTGTATACGGTTTTTATTTGGTATCTTTTTAGGATTTTTCCAATTTTCTCAGATACATGTTTGATGTATGGAATAAAAACCTTGTGTGTGTGTGTGTCCTGTTGTGTCTTTGTGTTGGTTGAGTGTTTACTATGTGTAGCGCGATTAATTTCTCTTTTTGTGTAACCATTGCTTACGAGAGCTGTTTTTAAATGTTCAATTTCAGTTTTTTGGGCACTGGGTTGACATTCTCGAAGCACGATCCATTAATGATTTAATCACGCCTCTTTTCTGGCTTGGATGATGATTGGATAATTTATGAAGGTACCGGTCTGTGTGAGTAGGCTTTCTATAAACCTTATGATTCAGTGTACCTCCTTGTGTCCGGGTTATTAATACGTCTAAAAATGGTATAGAATGGTCACTATTTTCTTTTTCAATTGTAAACTTTATATTTTGGTTTATGCTATTCAAATGTGTCAAGAAATTTATTAATTCATTTTCTCCGTGGCTCCAAACGACAAAGGTGTCATCCACATATCGAAACCAATATCGCGGTTTTTTAGGTGCCGTTTCCAAGGCCGACTTTTCAAATGATTCCATGTATAAATTGGCTACGGCTGGACTCAGGCAGTTTCCCATTGCTACTCCTGATGTTTGTTCGTAATATTGTGTGTTCCAAAGGAAATGTGTGGTGGTCAAGCAGTGTTTGAATAGGTCCAAGTTGTCATTTCCAAGAACTAGTTGTATGCATTTTAGTGCTTCATCAACAGGAATCATTGTGAAAAGGGACACTATGTCAAAACTGACTAATATATCTGATGGGTCACATCTTATGTTTTTTAGTTTTTGAACAAAGTGGGTTGAGTCTTTTATGTAGCTACTGGTTTTTCCAATATGTGGTTGTAATAATGATGTGAGGTATTTTGAAAGATTATATGTTGGTGATCCTATGGCACTCACAATCGGACGAAGAAGTCAGTCGCACGTCACTGACGAAACGTTGCAAAAAAAAAAAAAAGAGAAAAAAGAATAAGCAGCCTACAATATCGAACATGGCCTACAAGCCCGGAAGGATGGAGACATCATCATCATCAACATCATCTGAAGCCGGCCATGAAAGCCTTAAAACACTTATATTAAGTTATTATTATATTTTATCCATTTGAATTTTTCTCCTTCACTGACTTCATAATCCAATTAAAAAAGGTAAAATATTGCCACCTAACATTTCATCAATAGTTGTGAATATTTGAGTTGCTCCGTATTGTTTGTCGGACTGATTTTCCAGGGACAATGCTGTAAAATGAACATAAAAAAGTTATTAAATTATCAGTTAAGGAATCTCCCAACATAAAAGGTAAATCATATTATGTTCTTCCTATTAGCTTTTTTATGGAAGCAACTATGACTTTTGGCGAGCGCTGTTTTTGTGTGAATCACACCTTAAGAGCCCTGTGGTTGCTTGGTCCTCGCTGTGAAAAGGGCCAATTCTCGAGCAAGATCCATTTGCTGTAAGGCTGAATGGATCAATGGTGATTGGCTTTTGGTAAACAAAGATATTTTTTTCAACCCAGCGAAGACCATGTTTGAAAATATAAATGGTATATTTTTTTGTCTTCTACCGGGATTCCAACTCACAAACTTCCTATTTACAATAATAACTATACCTATAGTTAAAATTTATTGATTGGATATTAGACAAACTGTTATAAGAGAACTTATATTCTCGACATTTCGTTAGGGACGTAGCTAACGTCTTCAGGAGACACCCTCTCTGCACGATGACTTAGGATGAACTGATAACAGTCTTATAACGGTTCGTCTAATATCAGATTAATAAATTGTAACTGTGTAGTTATTATTATTGTAAATATGTCAAACGACCGTAATTCCCACCTAAACCTAACAATTCACAACCTTCCATTTACGAGTCCGTTGCGTTAACCACTAGACTATGAACTGGTCGTTATAGATTAAAAAATGATTAAAAATATAAAAGTGAACGATTAATTGATGATGTCAATACCTGTTTCTGCACAGGAAAAATAGATTGGTGAATTGCAAATTGCTGTAAGGCTGGATGGACCTTTTTGCATGGAGCTACAAAGTAAAACTAAGTTGCAACTTTTCAGGCGGCACTCACAAACATGCAGGAGCGCCGGCACCGCTCTCGCCAGGAGCTGGAAGAGCGGCAACAGTTGCTGAGTCGGCGCCATGCGGGACCAGAGCAGCCGCAGCACACGGCCATAGATGTGGACGCCTCAGTCACGCACTCTAACTCCCTGCAGAACGCCCACAGGGGGGTGGACGATATGCTCGCTACAGGTTAACCTTTAGCTTCTGAATACTCTGGCTATATATATATATATATACAAGGATAATTTATTTAGAAGGTACACATAATAAAAGAGCGCCGTTTTTGTGTGTGTCACACCTCAAGGGCCCCACCCCACACCCTGCAGATCTGAGAGTTTGGCGTCTCAAATCTATCTCCATAGGTGAGAACATGTCAGCCAGGTATGAAGGAGCCGTACCATTGACAGCTTTGTAAACCATCAAACAAACACGGTAGACCACCCTCTCCGGAAAACGAAGCCAATGCAGTTTTTTCAACAATGGAGTAATCCTTTATTATATTACCCTTCGTCGTCGTCATTCGTCGTCGAGTTTCGATTTTCAAAATCAATGCCATCACAGCAGATGAAACACATTCATGCTCTATAGCAAATTAATTTTTGTATATATGCTGCAATGCGGCGAGCTTACGCGTGTGTGTTTACAAATGTATGAAAACTTTTAGGAATTAATCTGTTTGTTCATACTAAAAATGTATGGAACAATATTGACATCTAGCGGCAAAACGTAAAAGTTTTTTTTACATTTTCTTTTATTTCATACGCAAAAAAAAAAAAAAAAAAAATATTTAAAATTTCATGCAAATTAAAAATAAAAAAAAAGCCAAATAAAAATGGATTTCAATCTGTAATCTAAGTTGCAAACATATATAACATTTGAGATTCATATTACATGCATTCTTACGAGCAGACATGTATAAGTTCTAATCTAATCTAATCTAAGCTGCAAAGATATATATCATTTAAGATTTATATTAAATGCATTCCCACAAGCAGATATGTATAAGTTCCAGCTTACATATGCTGCATGTGTACTTACAACATAACAGCCCATTCCAAATGAACATAAGCCCTGCAACTCTTGCCAACCTTCCCTGAAACAAACTCTTACCTTACTTTTCCTCAAACAGAGATAAAATTTTCATGGTGAACCATTCTTACAGTATGGGTGGTCAGCCACATACTAACCTATAAGTAGGGACTGGAAAATTTCGCGATCGCGATAAAACGAATTTATTCGCGAATTTTGATGTTTTTACGCGAATAACGCGAAATTTGAGGTTTTACGCAAATATCGCGAATTTTCGTACTTTTGGTAGAAATTGTGCGAAAAAGTTGTCATGTATCGCTTTTGCAACGCAACGATTTTGTTGGAAAGAAAAAAATCCTGCGAAAACCCTTTGCAAAGTGCAAAGCACAGGAAAATTGGTCGGTGTTATAGCCGAGAGGGCCAAGTGGGCTGATCTTTCAACGTTTAAACACGCTAAAACGCTAGACGCGGGGTTCGATCCCCGCCTGGGTCATTTGACCATAAATTTGACCCTGGTTCAACAGATGTAATTGGGTAATTATAAATGAATAATTCATTAAAATAAACAAGAAGGAATTATTAATTAATGATATTAATACCTGTATCTAGCCAGGCAGAGTAGGTTGGTGAATTGCATTCCTATTCACTAATCTTTTTTTTTTTTAAATTAATGATAAGCAGAACTGTCCTGGATCATCCAAGCAGACTTGAATCGTGACATCAATGAAGGAAAATACTTCAAGAAGTGAAGCTGTTGCTGGATTAGCCAAGAGCACAACTTGAAGCTTTCATAAAAGCCAACATCCCTTGAAAAATTAGATAACCCTCATCTAGAGACTAAATGCACAAAAATTTAATATTTTAAAGGATATTTGCAGGGTCTTCAGAGTGTCATTGAAATATTACTACTTTTTTCAATCAATGGTTTTTTTTTTGTAAAAAAGGATTATTTTAAAAAATAATTTACATTTTTTTTAAGAAACTTAAATTAAAAAACATTGTTTTGTACCTACCACTTGAGTATTTTTTATTGCAAAAACGTTTTCAGTGGGTATTCCACCATCTTCGGTTGCAGATACTCGTATTGATTCAGATGTTGTTTATTCATTGTTTTTGAAGGTACATATTGTTGTGTATATAATAAATTGTAAATATTAGTAGTATATTTTGTTTCGCAATTATAGAAACCTTTATTTTGATCAAATCAACCCTAAAAATTATACCGGATCTCCCCGTTTATCATGAAAAATAACGCGAATTTCCCTGTTTTTGATCAAAAATAACGCGAATTTCACAAAAAAATAACGCGAATTTCCTAAAAAATAACACCACTATTTTCCAGTCCCTACCTATAAGTCAAGGAAATTATTTTGTTAAGTTCTATAATCTAAGTTGTAAAGATACATACCATTTGAGATTCATATTAAATGCATTCCCACAAGCAGACAGGTTCGCACTTACAAATGCTCCATGTGGACTTACAACCTAATCTCAAATGAACATAAGCCCTGCAACTCTTACCGACTTTTCCTCAAACAGAGATAAAATTTTCATGGTAAACCATTCTTACAGTATGGGTGGTCAGCCACATACTAACCTATAAGTCAAGGAAATTATTTTGTTAAGTTCTATAATCTAAGTTGTAAAGATACATACCATTTGAGATTCATATTAAATGCATTCCCACAAGCAGACAGGTATAAGTTTGCGCTTACAAATGCCCCATGTGGATTTACAAAATAAAAAACTAATCTCAAATGAACATAATTAAGCCCTGCAACTCTTGCCGACTTTTCCTCAAACAGAGATAAAATTTTCATGGTAAACCATTCTTACAGTATGGGTGGTCAGCCACATACTAACCTGTAAGTCAAGGAAATTATTTTGTTAAGTTCTATAATCTAAGTTGCAAAGATACATACCAATCGAGATTCATATTAAATGCATTCCCACAAGCAGACATTTATAAGTTCGCGCTTACACATAATGCATGTTGACTTACAACATAAAAACCCAATCTCAAATTAATATAAGCCCTGCAACTCTTGCCAATCTTCCCTGAAACACAGCTGAAATCTGCAAAGTGAACCATTTTTTAAACTATGGGTGGTCAATTTTCTTTAACAAAGGCTGTATGTTTTTATTTTACAAGTTTTCCGAATTTTAACGCGAGGAAACTATGCGCAATATACACATTCACCAAATGTTAAGGGGTTGGGCTGCGTAGCAGCCAGGGGCAACGCCCCTAGTATGATTAAATTTGGACATCCCAAATATGAGTCTTGCTGCAGAGTTCAGCACAGATTGTAGCCGGCTGAACTGTTTTTTCGGCAACGTTTCGTTTTTTACCAACCTATAAGTCAAGGAATACAAGCAATGAATTACATCCAGTTATAAAAAAACAAATACTAAAAAATCTACAAAATATCTATAAAAATGAAAATTGAGTCTTCGTTTTAGCCGCTTACATTACAGATCAGCCGCCATTTTTTTTGGTCCTTACATAAGCGCAAAATTATGCATGTCTGCTTGTGGGAATGCATTTGATATTAATCTCAAATGATACATATCTTTGCAGCTTAGATTTAGATTTAGACATACTTCTTTCATTTCATCCAGAGTCATAAGCTTTTTCACACAAGCTCTCCTTTTATTATGGATCCGGATATCCCATTCATTCGCTTTTCAGGAATTTGGTCCATCCATACCTTTCTCGGTCTTCCTCTACCACGACATCCATCTATTCTTGCAACATATACTTTCTTCGTCAGTCTTTCATCATATAATTCAATTTCATAGAATATTCAATAGAATAATTATCCTGTATGCTTATTTGTAGGCTCGGGAGTCCTAAGCAGCCTCAGGAACCAGAGAGAGACCATGAAGGGGGCGCACAGGAGGATCATCGACATCGCCAACACCCTGGGCCTCTCCAACGCCACCATCAGCATCATAGAGAAGCGGGCCCGGCAGGACAAGCTGATCCTCATCGGAGGCATCTTCTTCACCCTCTCCATCGTCACAATAGTCGTCATCTACTTCACGTGAACGTCTCGTCAGCATTCATATCATGGCAACATTGCAGACTGAAGATTCAAATAGCGCCTTTATTTTCTTGTTTTTGTAAATTTGTATTTAGGATTTTACGACCAAGTAGGTGTATATTTTTAAAATAGAAAATAAATGAAAGGTTGAAATTAGAGTACAGTGGTACCTCGACTCAACGATTGCCAAAGGTCCATCCAACCTTACAGCAACTGAGTCTTGCTTGAGAATTAGTGCTTTCTATAATAAATAATAATAATATTACGATGATTTATTTGGTGACCGCTGTTTTTGTGTGTATCACACCTCAAGAGCCCTCTGCGAGCTTGGTCGTCGCTGTAAAAAACGCCAATTCTCAAGCAAGACCCAGTTGTTGTAAGGTTAGATGGACCTTTCAGTGACCGGTCTTTGGTAAAGGTTTATGAATTTTTCAACCCAGCGAAGAGCACATTTGGAAATATAAATGGTATATTTTGTGCTCCGCCGGGATTCAAATCCACAACCTTCCATTTACGAGTCCGAAGTGTTGCCACTGGACTACGGACCGGTCCAAGAAATGCGGTGTACCTGAGCGGTCACCCACCCAAGTAGCATCCGCGCCCAATGTTGCTTAACTTTGGTGATCTGATGAGAACCGGTGCTTTCAACATGGTGTCGTCGTTGACAATAGTAGAACATATAGTGAGGACCAAGCTCGCAGAGGGCTGTTGAGGTGTGATCAACACAAAACAGCGCTCACAAAATAAATCATCCTAATTATTATTTATTTCGTCTTAATGACGTAAACCAACCTTAATGTTACTATTTTTCTGGGGTTGGGTTTGTTTTGAAAATGATTGCGCCATTTTGGATGCTGTAAATCTAAATCTAAGTTGCAAAGATATGTATCATTTGAGATTCATATTAAATGCATTTCCACAAGCAGACACGCATAATTTCACGTTCACACATGCCGCATGTGGACCTACAATATAAAAGCCCAATCTCAAATGAACTTAAGCCCTGCAACTCTTGCCGACCTTCCCCGAAACAGGGGTGACATTGGCTGAGTGAACCATTTTTTACAGTATGGGTGGTCAGCCTCATACCAACCTATAAGTCAAGGGATGCAAGATGCTTGATACTTTAAAAAAATGTGTCATGGTTTCATTTGTTTGAAATTCAATTCAATTCAGATGTTAAAAAATGTGTATGAGAAGTAGGTAATTTTTATATTTGTTGTATAAATTATTTATTATAGAAAACTTACTATATAAGATAGCATTTATACTTGTAGGAATATGACTTAGATATGTTTTAAAATATTATTAATTATTGTTTATTATTTTTATTTATTTTGGCTTGCAAAAACCTGGTATTTTCAACATTAGCATATCGTCCCCTTAGTGTTTGTTGTATGTCCATCAGAGGTAATTTCACATGAGCAATGTTTGTATATGTACTGGACCGATGTGTCTTATGAATGCTGGAAATTGATTTTGAAAATACCAAAAGCAACTCTCACATTATCATGTTTTACATTTTTTCCTAGCTCAGATTGTGTAGAATGTGATTTTTAAGACAATTTCATTTAAAGGTCATCTTTAAATCAAATGGTAGGATAAGTCAAACAAGCACTTGGGAGACGATATGTTACTTTAAACTGATAAAAAAAATTACTCACGATTTTCATAAGTGCGTCATTTTCATTCAGTATAAAGTCGCCATGCTTATGTTTAAAATATCAGACCTTAGTAAATTGTCGGTGTTATGGCCGAGGGGGCCAAGTGGGCTGATCTTTCTAGCGTATTTGGAATAAAATAACGTTGGTTCAATCCCCACCTGGGTCATTTGACCATAACTTTGACCCTGATTCAACAGATGTAATTGGATAATTATTTTATTGATTGTAGAGGCATTAACTTTGTAATCGTTCATCTTAAGAGATAAAAAGAAAAACCACTTTGTTTTAGATTACTATGAGTATTTTATTCAATTTAATACCACAACCGGTTTCGCAAACATCCGTTCGCATCATCAGGTGGATAAAAATTAATAATTCATTAAAATAAACAAAACTGAATTATTAATTGATGATATTAATACCTGTTTCTGGCCAGGCAGAATAGGTTGGTGAATTGCATTCCTCTTCACAAATCTATTTTTTTTAATTGCTAAAGAAAATTTTTTTTGGACCTTTAAATTTTTGTTTCCTTATTTCTGTTTGTAGAAGAAATTAAAGAATCAAAATAAATGACACTATCTTCTCCAAACTGCGTTTATATTATTTTAACTTATTTACTATGATTTATTTAAATTTTCATATTTTATTTTTAGGTTTAGGTTGGAGGTATGGTCGTTTGACATATTAACAGTAATTATAACAACACAATTAAAATTTATTACTTGGATATTAGACGAACCGTTAAAAGAGAACTTTCATTATTCTCGACCTTTCGTTAGCAATGTAGCTAACGTCTTTCAATTCATCCTCAGTCATCGTGCAGAGAGGGTGTCTACTGAAGACGTAAGCTACGTCGCTAATGAAACGTCAAGAATGATGTAAGTTCTCTTATAACGGTTCGTGTAATATCTGAGTAATAAATTTTAACTGTGTAGCAGTGGCAAAGGGTGCCATACAAGCCGATTTCCATCGGTTTCCCTTTTAAAATGAGGTAAAAATGATAATAAAGTAGACTGCATGGTTTCAATGGGGGAAAAATATGTATTGTTTCTTTGGTTTTAAATGTATTCTTTTACTTTGTGTATATTTTGCATTAACATTTGCATTTGTATTAACTGCTTTGTTACATCATTTTAAAAGGGAAGCCGATGGGAACCGGCTTGTATGGCACCCTTCGCCACGGCTATCTACCACTTTTGCCTCAGTCCTGTCAAACGTTGCAGTTGTGTAGTCACACAAAATATGTTTTTACGTGTCAAATTTTATGTTTTCTTGCTTTCTCCATTTTGTGTTTTGTTTTTTTTACTTTTATTTTTTTACTTTGTGCCTATATTTTTTAACGACTTTGTTACATCATTTTAAAAGGGAAGCCGATGGGAACTGGCTTGTATGGCACCCTTCGCCACTGCTGTGTAGTTATAATTATTGTAAATATTTTATTTGATTCAAATTGTAAATATTTTATATTGATGATGTTGCTGTTAGAAAATATTCTTGAAATCTTGTTGAGAAAATATAATTTATTGAGCTAGGTTATGATTTAGTTTTAATTATTGTTGTTAATTTTTATGCCAAATAAAAATGCCTTATCGCAGTGAAAACTTAAAAGAAATGTTTTTCTTTACGTTTGGACTCCGAAAATCACTGGAACGGATATTACATTTCTCAGCAAACAGATGTCAACATTTATTTAACAAGTATTTTGCAACAGATAACAATACTAGTTAGCCTGATCCCTAGATACCCAGTTGATGATGATGATGATCTAATCTAATCTAATCTAAGTCGCAAAGATATTTTAAATTGGAGATTCACATTACATGCATTCTCACAACCAGACACGTACAAGTTCGCGCTTGCACATGCCTCATGTGAACCTACAACATAAAAACCAATCTCAAATGGACATACACCCTGCAACTCTTACCGTCCTTCCCTGTAACAGGGGTGACATTAGCAAAGGGAACCATTTTTACAGCATGGGTGGTCAGCCGCATACCCACCTATAAGTCAGGAAAAAAAAAAGTTGATGAGTTGATGATTTCTTTATAGCGCTGTTTCGTGATGTAGTCACTCCAAGGGTTGTGATGTCACAACTTATTTGTGTATGGAATAAATGTAGACTCCTGATGATGGCAGGTGGACTTCCAGAATTGTTGAATCAAGGTCGTAGGAGGACAAAAGAAGTGTGGGAAGACCCAAAAAAGATGGGTTGACGATATTAACCAGCTGATTGGAAAACAGTGGTATCGTGTTGCTCGAGATAGAAGAATGTGGAAAACTTTTGAAGAGGCCTGTATCCAGCAGTGGAGAGAAGAAGGCTAGCAGTAAATTCCACTCCTAACGCTGTTTATTTTCACAATTTTGTGTGCTGTTCGATGGACAAATGCAACAATACAAAATTAAGAAACAAGTTGCAAAAAGTGACAGAAAGTCTTCATATGCGCTTGGCACATGTTCGCTCATTAAAAACTCCTGAAATGTGAGATTAGCATAAAATGTGTTGCCGTTGCAAGTATGAGAGGCTGCGAGCGCTTGCATGTGAGCGGGTTTGACAATAGTTTGTAGTTTTGGAATGAGACATATCTCTTGAGTGTTGCTACATTGTAAACGTAATAAAGTTGAGAGCTTAATGCCGTAAAAAGAATCCGCCGGGATGGCGATATTGCCACTCGGCAGAATGCAATAAACAAAAATAAATGGCAGCTACTTTTTTGTGAGTTTAATGGAATGAAAGGAAAGTTATGTCTGCTGTAATGGAGGGTACATATTATTATTGTTTATGATTTAGGTTTTTCATTTTGATCAAAATATGATTAAGAAGTCTTCACTCTACACTTCTTTACATACTTAATCCGGCTCACAAGTCTTGAAGCCTCAGGGCCTCACGCACCACAATCCTCCAGGACTCTCAATCTTGACTTCTTACTCCCAGCCTGGAGCGCGAGGACGAGGAGTCCCAGGTCTTCCGCTTAGCCAGGACATTGTCAAAGGGCTCTTGAGGCGTGATACAAACAAAAACAGCGCTCACCAAATAAATGATTCTAATATTATTATTATTATCGTGTGCCCATCGTATCCTGGGATGTCCTGTTGTATGTGTGAGATCCAGCCATCCATTTTTTTTTGCATCGATGAATCCAGAACCATTTGGAAAGTTTTCAAATCGACATACTAAAAAAATAAATGATAACTGATTGTATTTTTAACAAAACAGTTATCCGGTCCTGTTGATAGCTCAGTTGGTAGAGTGCTTGCACTCCATACCGAGAGCTCGGGTTCGAATCTCACAGAGGGTGTCAGAAATTATTCACCGTTTCAGGGTTTAAGTATTTCAAACCGAAAATAAAACACTGGCAGGGTTTAGTCAGTCTTCGAAAGAAATGAGTAGCATCCACCTCGGGAACTGGGAAACCCCTACTTCAACTGAAGTTAGCGTAAGGCCAGCTCTATTACTTGTAAAAATAAATATGTTCAACTCGCCACATTGCGATTCCTTCGGGGAAAATGCGCCAAGAAGTTAAACTTAGATTTCTGTTAGAAGTATTCAAATAGAAAAAACTTGAGTTTTTTAAATTCTTTGCCATTTGCAGTCTTTTATTCGTCTTTTTCGTGATAGCGATTTTCCACGATTAGCAGGAGCGCCAGTGTCATACTGGCAGGAGTCCATTATTAAAAAGTTTTATTTACATACCGCGCTATCTGTCTCTAGGCGGGGCCATCCGTGTATAAGAAAGTTTGACAGTCTGAAAGTTGACACAACATACATTCCTACACAAAAGTTTGTTTTGACGTTTAGCGTGCTGTCATAACCTCATTTTGTTGTTTTTCTTTGGTGAGTTATTTTAAAACACTAAAATATGAATTATTAACACAACAAGTGGTTTGTTTACACTAACAGCATGCTTTAACGAAAAATGATAAGTTGATATAATAATTTGGTTACATGATATTTATTTGGTAGACGCGTGGGTACTTACTTAGTTGAAAAATGTTAAAACTTTTTTGTATTGATTTGTTAATTTCGATAATAACTAAACACACCAAAAGTTCTCAAAGCCGTTTTATACAAATGAAAAATAGTAGTGAACAACTTGCCTCTTATAATCAATCCATAATCCATAAGTTGCAAAGATATTTAATAAACATTTAAAATTCACACTGCGTACAAGCACTAATTGTACAAGCAAACACGTGCAAGTTCACGCTTTTACACGCGGAGCTATGAAAGTTGAACGTCGTCGTCGATGTCTTGATTTTTTTTTGAGTTAATACATTTTTGACCATACTAGGTGGTCAGCCGTAACCTATAAGCCTAGCTAACCTATGTATTAGTCTAGGAACACACACACCTTCGGTCCTACAATATGTTTAATAATTATAACTTTTGCCGACTTTCCCTGAAACAGGCAAAAGTGAAACAATGGAATATCTAAAATATTGACCAACGACGTTACCACGTTGAAAGCACCGGTTCCCATAGATCACCGAAGTTAAGCAACATTGGGCGCGGACAGTACTTGGATGGGTAACCGCTCAGGTACACCGCGTGTCGTTGGCATCTTGGACCGGTCCGTAGTGGCAACACTTCGGACTCGTAAATGGAAGGTTGTGGATTCGGATCCCGGCGGAGCACAAAAATATACCATTTATATTTCGAATGTGCTCTTCGCTGAGTTGAAAAATTCATAAACCTTTACCAAAGACCGGTCACTGAAAGGTCCATCCAACCTTACAACAACTGGGTCTTGCTTGAGAATTGGCGCTTTCTACAGCGACGACCAAGCTCGCAGAGGGCTCTTGAGGTGTGATTGTGATACACACTAAAACAGCGCTCACCAAATAAATCATCCTAATATTATTATTATCTAGGCTTATTTAAACACAGGTTGTCGCCCAAAACAAATAAATAAATGATTGATCCCTTGACTTACTTATAGGTTGGTATGAGGCTGACCACCCATACTGTAAAAAATGGTTCACTTTGCCAATGTCACCCCTGTTTCAGGAAAGGTCGGAAAGAGTTGCAGGGCTTATGTTCATTTGAGATTGGGTTTTTATAATGTAGGTCCACATGCGGCATGTGTGAGCGCGGCATTATGCGTGTCTGCTTGTGGGAATGCATTTATGTAATATGAATCTCAAATGATATATATCTTTGCAACCAGATTTAGATTTAGAGATCAGGATTTAAAAAAAAATCACAGTAAAGTGATATCTGACGATAATTATAAAATGATCAAAAACGGTAGGGGGCCGTCCATAAATTACGTCATCGATTTTGGCCGATTTTCGACCCCCCCCCCCCCCCCCCTTACAATCAACCTATAGTCATTATCTAATGACCCCCCTCCCTCCCTCTTGATGTAATAATGGATGAGCTTAATAATTAATAATGTTATATTACTTACATACTATTCTGTATATTTTGTAGAAAGAAATGTATTTACAAGAACGACGTCACTTTTGGTACTCGTACATCATTTGCCATCATCCGCAGACCAGACTCCCCCCCCCCTTAATGCGAATGACGTAATATATAGACAGCCCCTAGGTGCTTGGCCCTTCAGCGTCTTTTACCAACATACATACATACCTACAGACCGGTCCGTAGTCTAGTGGTTAACACTTCTGACTCGGAAGGTTGTGGGTTCGAATTCCGGCGGAGCACAAAAAAAAATCATTTATATTTTCAAATATGCTCTTCGCTGGGTAATTAATTCACATACCTTAACCAAAGACCGGTCACTAAAGGTCCATCCAGCCTTACAGCAACTGGGTCTTTCTTGAGAATTGGCGCTTTCTTAATATTATTATTATTATTAAGTACAAAATATGTATTGTATTGAAGTATGACTGTTTGTGTTGCACCAAGTGTAGGTAACGTTTTTTTTTTGATAGATTTGTGAAGAGGCAATGCAATTCACCAACCTATTTTGCCTGACCAGTTGTCTTCATGCGAAAGCTTGTGTGTATGCAATGACATCTGTTGAACCATTGTCGATAGAACAAAGCCGGGCTCGAACCGGCGTTAGTGTCAATAACGCAAATTCGAGTGCCAACACCTTGTCCCCTCGACCATCCCTGCGGCAGTTTTATTTTGTTAGAATGACAGCACCAGGACAGAGCTCAGATTCGTAACTAAGATACTTAGCAACCATTCAACCAGGCGCAAGTGCCTAGCAAACCGACCAAGTGACGTCATACTTTTTCCCCCGGTTAAAATGTGCGGACTCTAACGGTGCTGTTCTTAGACATTTTAGTCTACTAATGGTGCATTTGTATGAAGATCTAGGTCAATCCAAGATGGCCGCAAGTGAACAGCTGATTAGTTAGATTAGTTAAAAGAGTTATGAAGTGATGAAGAAAATCAAGTTTAAACAAACAAAAACAGCAGATTTTGGGGAAAAACACTCTTTTCCGTTAACTTTATTTTACTCAAGTTTTGCAACTCGTACTCAGGGTACTGGGCTTAAAGTCTCATCACCACGGTTATTCTTACCTACCGAATATCGGTAATATTTATATGAAGACCTGTCAATTCAAGATGGCCGTAATTGAACAGCCGATTAGTCTTCATACAACTATTACCAAAATTCGGTGGGTAAGAACGACCGTGGTGATGAGACTAAGGTTGGATGGACCTTTCAGTGACCGGTCTTTGGTAAAGGTTTATGAATTTTTCAACCCAGCGAAGAGCACATTTGGAAATATAAATGGTATATTTTTGTGCTCCGCCGGGATTCGAATCCACAACCTTCCATTTACGAGTCCGAAGTGTAGCCGCTGGACTACGGACTGGTCCAAGAAATGCCAACAACACGCGGTGTACCTGAGCGGTCACCCGTCCAGGTAGCATCCGCGCCCAATGTTGCATAACTTCGGTGATCTGATGAGAACCGGTGCTTTCAACATGGTATTGTCGTTTTAAGGTGGTCAGCTTCACCCCGACCTATTTGTTTGTGCTACCTATCGAGGAACTATTTGTGTGCAATTTTAAATCGATACTTTCGACGTGTTCGACTTTCGCTCGCTCCCTTTTAGCCCCATCCCTACGCTGGGCGGTGACGTCACTGGCCACGTCCGTTGGCAAGGCAACTCGCGGTCACTCATCACGGTTGCCATGGTAACCATGCACGTACCTACTACTGTATATCTAGCTGGTTTTGCATTTCACAGTCTCTGACTTGGTTAGCTTTATGCACTGGCGTCTCATGAGACTTTTGACAGTAAAGTGCCGCAATTAATCCGCACGTATAGTTTAACTTCTTCGCATGTCCCCTAAGCCCTAACAGTGCTATTCTTAGACATTTTGGTCGTACATTGATCCTACGCTTTGACAAAATAATGATGCCTGGGATTGAAGTCTCATCATCACGGTCATTCTTACCTACCGAATATCGGTAATATTTGTATGAAGACTAATCAGCTTGTTAAGTTTATAAAATGGGAGGTATCTTCTGATGTACCTACAGGATACTTACTCCGGCTAGCTCTCATCAGCATCACTCTCAGGGCGTGGGGTTCTTTCTTTGGTATTGCTTACTTGTATCTTGGGAAGGGTTTTATATTAAAAGATAAGTTTAACATGAACAAATAAGGGTTTATTTACTTTACTAATATGGGTAAAAAGGGGAAATAAGGGAATGGCCAGACCTGAACTTGTCACTAAAATACTCCCTACTCTGTTGACTGGAGTTCCGAACTGAATGGCCTGGGGCAGCGCCCCAGGCTAGCGGCGGCTCACGAGACGGACGCCTCCACACGTTGGAGCCCCTGGGTGGGCGCTCCTATGCACTATGTCTCCTATGCCTCTGGTCCACAAGGCGGGTGCCTTGCTGGCAGGAAACCCAAGTAGATGGGGAGGAGGGAGCTCCATTGTAATGCCCCCTCTTGCACCGCTTGGTGCTTGGTCGCTGACGTCTTAATCGGTTCACATCTTGCCGGGAGCTCATGAGCGACGGCCCGATCAGATCACACGGCGCAGTTCGGCCGCTTCCGTGACCGTTCGGCTCCGTTCGGCCCACAAAACACACTGTACACTTTGAGATTGTTTTTAATATGTTATTTTAAAATAACATAACAAGCTGTTTACTTGCGGCCATCTTGGATTGACAGGTCTTCATACAAATGTATCATTAGTGAGTCAAAGCGTGGGCTCAACGGGCGACTAAACTGTGTAAGAATAGCACAATAAGGGGTTAAATGTGACGCTCATTGTAAATTGACATTTAAATGTAAAAGGAAGGCCTAACGCCAACCATTGCCGTTGGATTGGGAGTTTTCCAGCTTCAAAAAGGGTTGATTCACATTTTTTGTGAACGCTGAATAAACCTTTCCGATATTTTAGTTTTTGATTTGAAATAACCACCGAAACTGGAAATCATTTCTGACCTTTTCGGTGGGTATCGAACTCTGGCTATCGATCACATCTATCTGAGCTATAGCTGAGATAGCCGTCTTCCACAAAAACTAACTTTTGAAAACACTTGGAATGAATATTTGTGCGTCTTTAGGAGACTGGTTCGTTCAACCTTGTATAGAGCCACCTTAAAGGTAAAACTGCATAAGTGCTGATTCAGTGATTTGAGAAATCGTGGATAAAACATTAAATTGGGTGTAACTTCTCATAGTAAATAAACTAATTATGATGATGATGGATTACTTCTTTCTTATGGCGCCATTTAATGGTACAGGACCATCTCAAGGGCGCCATGGCTTCTGGAGAAAAGCAGTGTCTTCAGTCCCTTTCTGAAGGTGGTGGTAGGCTTGTTCGCGCGAACACCGATGGGCAAATTGTTCCAGGCAACCGGCCCGGCCACCGCAAAGCTCCTGTCTGCAGAATGTGATGTGTTCGCTTACAAGGAAGTACTCATGACAAATTTCTGAACTTCAGGATATTCACACTTTTGTAGTTCTCTCCTAGAAAATAGGAAAAAGGTGCATTTATCTGAGATACCCATGTTAGCTTCATATGTCACTTATTCAGTCCATATAGGCTACAGCTATTAGCTACTACTTAGGGCCTGTTGCACCACCTTCAATTAATATTTTTGACACATCAAATTTGATGGCTTAATTCTGGTAAGGACCTCGGTTAAATATTTCTCGGAAGTGAGTAATAATATGATGGAATTTGAACATGAAAGATGATGTACATAAGCTGATTTACGTATATGCAACCAAATTTTTGATTTGATGGGAGAAATCACACTTAATTTTGATTTTTCTCTGATAGGAGTTTGGTGTTATTTCTTCTAACTTAGTTATTTCTTGAATTGTGGCTCTAGAATAATTCATGTTTAGAGAGGGCAAGATCCACATCATAACGTCATCATCATCATCATCATCATTGGCACGATAACCCGGGGTGGGTCTTGGCCTCCATCAGCAACCGCTGCCAGCGCTGTCTATCCAACGTCTTCCTCCTCCAGTCCCACATTTCCACTGCACGGCAATCCGCCACCACTCCATCCAGCCATCTTGAACGTGGTCTTCCCACTGTCCTGCGTCCTTGCGGGTTCGTCATCACAATCGTCCTCTCCAGGCTCCGATGGTCCATTCCTGAATGTGTCCCAGCCAATGCAGTCTGTTGACCTTTATTGAGCGGACCACATCAGCGTCACTCATAACGGCACTCATCAAATGAATCATAATCTTTACAGACATGGTATTTTTATATGCTCCCACTTGCTTGCCTTGCTACGCCACTGGCCGCTGGCTGTCTCTACATAAAATAGAGAAATGAAATCCTTTATTAGCGTCGTTGGCTTTTCATTATTTTTATTTTATTTTGTGAGAGCTCCGTTTCGTAATCCGCTTTGTGAGAATTATGGGAGAGGGAGTTGTGCCCCAATGAGAAGGTTTATGTTTATTATAGAATACACCAAAACATCGAAACTACATTTTTACTGCAATTTATTGTAAATTTAGTGATATGACAGTTACTGTATCCTGCTGCCGTTCCACTAGGGGTAGCCGGTACCTCCGCAGATGCGCCTCCACTTTTTTCTGTCCTTACAAACCACTTTCATTTCTTTGGTCTAACCATTCTTTCCTCGGCCTTCCCCTTCCGCGCTTTCCTCTGACATTTCCTTTGTACACTTTCTTCGTTAATTGTTCATCATCCATTCTTTCAAGATGTCTGAACCATCTCATCGTACTTTTTTGTATTCTCATATTCTCTTTTATACCACACTCGTTCATCACTCAAGCATTACGTACTCTATCACTCAGTGTCTTTCCAGCCATTGCTCTCAGGTAAACCATTTCAACCGTACACACTTTACTCAGCTCACATTCATTTACTGTCCACGCCTCTTATTCTATACATCAATGTCGGAACCAATATGCCATTGTGTACCGCCAATCTCATATTCTTCGTAAGTTTCCTATTTCTTGCAATTCTTCCAATCGTTCCCATTACACTTCTTCCTCTACTAGCGCGCTTTTCCAATTCTTTCGTCAATTTCCCATTCGTTAATGTTAATTAATTAATTTAAATTAAATTAATTTAAATTAAGTATTAAATTAATTTAAATTAAGTATTAAATTAATTTAAATAAAATAATTAAGTTAATTCGTTAATTCCTAACAGTTAATGTCCAAATAAATGTTTTTTTGAATATGATAATTTTATAGATTTATTTAGATTCTAAATAATAATAATAGTAATAGTGTTATGATTTTACTTGGGTTCTTTTTAATGAAACAGCGATTTATTTATTAACAGGATTTATTTTCTACAGTATAAGGTTACAGAATACTGCTCTAGCTCTATCGACTTCGCGTCACAATGTTTCAAGCGTCTCTCGGTCTTCTTGGTTTTATTAAAAACCAACATGAATCGCCACTTTCTCTCAGTGTCTCGAAACAAAGGCAACACAACACTACGCAGCTAACAGCCCTACTACAATGGATCAGGACATCAACTGTCACCTCGCCAACACCTCTGCGGTATTTTACAGACCCCCAAACACCATGAAATTACACGAGGTTTCTTTTAATAATGCCACCGTCAACAAATCGTCCACAAGCGAATTTTCTTTTTGCCAGCAGTTCCGGCCGACAAAAACAGGTCGATATGGCATACTTCGTACTGTCACGACTTACATGGGCTCAATCTAATAAAACTTCGATTTAAATTATTTAAAAGGATTCACTCACATTTGATTCACAGTTAAACTTTCGTACTATCTCGCTCAATGACTAGTACTAATGCCGCCTTCAAAGCGTTGCCATCTATATTTATATGTATGTGAATAAGGGCTACTCTGGTATACACCAGAAGCGCTATTCTGCTAGATTGCACTTTAAAATACACTTGGATATCAATTCAAGTCGGAGCTTGCTAGCGCTTGCGAGAGAACTCCATAGATAAAAAATCACAGTAAACCTTATTTTTGGACACGAATCGCTATGGAGTGTGATCGCTTAAGGTCGTAAGGAATTTAGCAGAATAACGCATCAGACCATGCCAGAAGCTTCGAGTGAACACTAGTACCACCATCCAAATACCTATGTCTAGAGACACACACACAATTAGGTAGAACACACACAGATACATAAATCGTAAGTAAACATACACAGACAAAATAATACATTCTTAACTGTACAAAAACTTTCATTCACTTTGAAAACCCAGCGAGATAAAAAAACGTCTACGATTGAATACTATAGTTTCTTTGAAAACATCGAGATAAAAAAGCTCCGCGATTGAATAGGGAAAACCCCAGCGCACTTACACAATTCTCAATAGATTGTTTTGATGATGGAATTTCAAGGTTTCTGGCTGATGTTTTCCCGCCAACTTAGCATGTTTATGGTCGTGTTTTCGTCGACACATTCTATTTTCGACTTTTCCAAGTCGCTGCCTCCGACGGGGTGCTCAGCGTCCCGCAAAAAATGTCAAAACACTGTATAATTTATAGATTTGTCACTCGCTAACCGCCATCTTTAGTGTTTATGAAAATGAAACACTTTTTTACTGAAAGAGAGGAGAGCCTTAACTTCGTTATGCTCCCCTTTAGATGTTCACGCAACACTCTACACTCTTGCTGAATGCGTATTTATTTATTTAACATTTTACGGCACAGAATGCCTTTTACAGAAAAAAAAAAACAAATAGAAAAAAGTAGAAAATCAATGGTTAAATGCAAACAAGCAATGTGAGTAGTACATAGATAACAGCAATCTAATCTAATCTAATCTAATCTAAGCTGCAAGGATATATATCATTTAAGATTTATATTAAATGCATTCCCACAAGCAGACATGTATAATTTCGCGCTAACACATGCCGCATGTGAACCTACATTATAAAAACCCAATCTCAAATGAACATAAGCCCTGCAACTCTTGCCGTCCTTCCCTGAAATAGGGGTGACATTGGCAAAGTGAATCATTTTTTACAGTATGGGTGGTCAGCCGCATACCAACCTATAAGTCAAGGAACACACATGACAAATTACATTTTTTAAATCAATAAATAATATAATCAATAAATAATATAATAAACCCTAGCCGCCAACATTACAGATCAACCGCCATTTATTTCTATCCTTACATACTTCTTTCATTTCCTCCAGAGTCATAACCTTCTTCATACAAGCTCTTCTTTTATTATGAACAAAAGCAAGAAGCAAAAGAACGAAATTTACATACAACTTTTTACAAAGATACGTAGATGATCATACCACATTTGATTACATGAATCTGATAGCCAATACACCTTTAGATATGCAATGTAGTAAATTGGATTATTTATATTGGAAATATTTTATCGTTTTCGCGTGCAAGAAGAATTGCAAAGTGCAAAGATTCCGTAAGAGGGATTATTGATTATTGATTATATTCCTTAACTTATAGGTTGGTATAAGACTGACTGAAAAATGGCTGGTAAAAAAATGGTTCACGTTGCCAATGTCACCCGTGTTTCAGAGAAGGTCGGCAAAAGTTGCAGGGTTGATGTTCATTTGAGGTTTGGTTTAAATTTGTAAGTACATATTCATCATTTGTAAGCGCGAACTTTCACGTGTCTGTTTGTGGGCATGCATTTGATATGAGTTTTGAATGTTAATATATCTTTGCAACTTAGATTATAGATTACAGACCGTGTAATGGAAATGAAGCATTTGAGAAGCATCTAATCTAATCTAAGTTGCAAAGATATGTTACATTGGAGATTCACATTACATGCATTCCCACAACCAGACACGTACAAGTTCGCGCTTGCACATGCCTCATGTGAACCTGCAACATAAAAACCAAATCTCAAATGGACATACACCCTGAAACTCTTGCCGTCCTTCCCTGAAACAGGGGGACATTGGCAAAGTGAACCATTTTTACAGCATGGGTGGTCAGCCGCAGACTAACCTATAAGTCAGGAACAAAGCAAGGAAGCATGACAAGAAAAACTCTGAAAGATTGAGTTAAGAATGAATGGGCAAAGAAAAATGTAGGTTTAAAGAGGATGTAAAAGTTAAGGTATAAAAGAATGTGATGAGATGGTTTGGGCATGTGGAAAGAATGAATGATGATAGACAGACAAAGTATATACGTATATACAGAGGAAGAGTGATAGGAAATAGAGGTAAGGGACGACCGAGAAAATTACGGAGTGATCAGGTTGAGGAGATTGTGAAAGAATGGTGTATACAAAGTTATTGTAAAAGAAGAAAATGTATGAAAAGGTGATGGATATGAACGAATTGAATAAGGTATGTAAGGATAGGAAGAAATGGAGGCAGCTCTGCTGAGCTTATTTATTTAGTTAGTTAGTCCTTCCTTGACTTATAGGTTGTTATGCGGCTGACCACCCATAATATAAAAATGGTTCACTTTGCCAATGTCACCCCTGTTTCAGGGAAGGACGGCAAGAGTTGCAAGGCTTATGTTCATTTGAGATTGGGTTTTTATATTGTAGGTCCACATGCGGCATGTGTTAGCGCGAAATTATACATATCTGCTTGTGGGAATGCATTTAGTATAAATCTTAAATGATATATATCTTTGCAGCTTAGATTAGATTAGATTAGATTAGTCACTCTGCGCTGCCATCATGCATTTTTTGAGTGACCACTTAAGCATGCAAGAGTGATGATCTGTGTGGAGCATTAGAGATGAACATTCACAATGATGCTGAAAACTTGAAGCCAAGGATAATGTTGTGAGTTATTTTTTAGAAAAAATATGTATCTATCTATAATAATCTAAGCTGCCAAAATATGTTGACATTTAATGCTCACATTAAATGCATGCCCACATACAGGCACATGTAGGTTCGCGCCTACACACTCTGCATGTCTAACTTTATCCAATTTAATCTAAGTTGCAAAGATATGTAACATTGGGGATTCACATTAATAATAATAATTGGACAATTTGTAAACAGCGCCGTTTAGTGGCACTAGCCACCCCAAGGGCGCTTTTATGTGTTGAAGCTTCTGTTAAACAAATGTGTCTTAAGCAACTTCCTGAAACTGCCAACACTGGTCTCTGTTCTTTACATTACATGCATTCTCGCAAGCAGACACGTACAAGTTCGCGCTTGCGCTTGCCGCATGTGGACCTTCAGCATAAAAACCAAATCTCAAATGGAAATCACCCTGCAACTCCTGCCGACCTTCCCTGAAACAGGGGTGACATTGACAAAGGGAAAAATTTTCTACAGCAAGGGGGGTCAGCCGCATACCAACCTATAAGTCAAGGAACATACACAATAAATAACATTTTGGAAATAAACAAATAATAATATGGATAAACATATAAATGAACAAAACCTCACATGAACATAAATCTTGAAACTCCTGACGCCTTTCCCTGAAACTGGGATAGCATTAGTAAAAGTGAACCAATTTTTATAGCACGGGGTGTCAGCCTTCTACCAAACTATCAGTCAAGGAACATAACAGTAATTAAAAAGGTTTTTTGCAGAGTTTTATGTCCGGTCGATAGCTCAGTTGGTAGAGTGCTTGCATTCTACCCCGTGAGCTCGGGTTCGAATCCCACCGAGGAGGGTGTCAGAAATGATTTCCTATTTCGGTGTTTTGTCAAACCCCATAATAAAAATACCGACAAGGTTTACTCAGCCTTCACAAGAAATGAGTACCAGCCCCCTCGGGAGCTGGGAAACTCCCACTTCAACTGAAGTGGTTGGCGTAAGGCCGGTCCCCTTACCTGTAAAAATAAATAGGTTCAACTCGCCACATGCTACCCCTTCGGGGATAACGCGGCAAGAAGTTACACTATACGTGTAGCTTAGTTGCGTTGCGTTGCAGAGCAAGTCTTGTCTATGGACGAGTTGTCTTTGACCGATTTGTCGTGACGCGGTGTGTAATGGCTGTGAATGTTAATTTGCATTTGCAACTTGTAGTATAGATTATATCAGCTACCGTTTATTCTCCGTGGGTGTACCCTCGCATTACATAATACACGAGATGCTAAGTCTAGGTAATATTGCCGACACCGTAATTCCGTCTCCGTAGACCCGCCTGCCCTCTACGGCCTACGACACGCCGTAGCACCTTCACAATACATGTTAGAACTCCTCGTGAACAGCTACGATCGTGTAGATCAGTGGCTCTTAACCTTTCTTTGGCCTAGGACTACTTTTGATATTTTATTTCGACTTAAAATAATAATTGCCCAATTTTACATAGAGCCGTTTAGTGGCACTAGTTTTGAAGCTTGTGTATCGGTCCGTAGTCTAGTAGTTAACACTTCTGACTCGTAAATGGAAGGTTGTGGGTTTGAGTCCCGGCGGAGCACAAAAAAATACCATTTATATTTTCAAATTTGCTCTTCGCTGGGTTGAAAAATTAACAAACCTTTACCAAAGACCGGTCACCAAAAAGGTCCATTCAGCCTTACAGCAACTGGGTCTTGCTTGAGAATTGGCGCGTTGTAGCGATGACCAAGCTCGTAAAAAGTCCGGTCGATAGCTCAGTTGGTAGAATGCTTGCATTCCATGCCGAGAGCAAGGGTTCGATCCCAAGGTGTACTCAGCTTTCACAAGAAATGAGAACTAGCCCCCCGGGAGCTGGGAAACCCCCACTTTAACTAAAGTGGTTGGCGTAAGGCCGGCCCCCTTGCCTGTAAAAATAAAAAGGTTCCACTCGCCACACGAGAATCCCTTCGGGGATAACGCAGCAAGAAGTTACACAATATTTATAGCTTAATTTTGTTTTATCTATTCTCTCCATTCGCAGACGTCACGCTATTTCTTTCAAACACTGCACTTATTAGATTTTGACCATTTTGCGGACCTCTCCCAAGGGTCTCGCAGACCAGCGGTTGGGAACCACTGGCGTAGATGCTTCTCAGAATAGAACCTCTAGAGATTTATGGCAAATCGATATCGGTACATCTTCATCCTTCAGGCCTACGGAAGCTTTACATCTTGATGCTATATTTAGATAGAAATACATCTTGACTCTTCCAGGTTTCGTGATTTTCTTCGACAGAACATACAAGGCACGTCATTTTGTAAGATGTTTAGTTTTCCTAAGAAAACAGACAACTAGTCGATTCTTTCATTTATCAAACAAAATACTTGACTGGTTTAAGTTAGAATTACGGTCGTTTGACATTTTGACAATTATATTCCTTGACTTTTGACAATTAAATTCCTTGACTTATAGGTTGGTATGAGGTTGACCACCCATACTGTAAAAAATGGTTCACTTTGCCAATGTCACCCCTGTTTCAGGGAATGTCGGCAAGAGTTGCAGGGCTTATGTTCATTTGAGGTTTGGATTTTATTTGTAAGTACACAATCAGCATTTGTAAGCGCGAACTACACGTGTTTGTTTATAAGCATACATCTGAGAGCTTTGAATGAATATATCCTTGCAACTAAGATTATTATTAGATTATTATTATTATATTAATTTTAAAACTAAACAAATTTCAAAACTTAATTTAACTCGTATATTTCACGAACCGTTTAGAGAGAACTTACATCATTCTCGACGTTTCGTCGGCGACGTAGCCAACGTCTTCAGGAGAACATCCTCTCTGTCAGCACATAACATTTTTTCACAAAGAGGATGTTCTCCTGAAGACGTTGGCTACGTCGCCGACGAAACGTCGAGAATGATGTAAGTTCTCTCTAAACGGTTCGTGAAATATACGAGTTAAATTAAGTTTTGAAATTTATTTAGTTTTAAAATTAATATAATTGTCAAAATACTTGACTTTTTGAGGTTTTATATTTTTTATGGTTTGTGTATTAACACTGTGATGACTCGTTGTTAAGCCTTTCTATATAAAACTTCAAAGAACAAAGTAATACTTTTTATGGAACACTGTTTTATTTCACTCGTGAAAGGAAAAAGAGGGAAGGGACGACCGAGAAAAGTATGGAGTGATCAGATTGAGATGATTGTGAAAGAATGGGATATACAAAGTGAGTGTAAAAGAAGAAAATGCATGAAAAAGGTGATGGATATAAGGGATTGAACGAGGTATGTCAGGAAAGGAAAAAATGGAGGTAACTCTGCAGAGGCTCTGGCCACCTCTAGCGGAATGGCGACAGAGTTACAGTTACAGTTTATATACCAGATGATAGGCTCTATAGACCGGTCCGTAGTCCAGTGGTAACACTTCAGACTCGTAAATGGAAGGTTGTAGGTTTGCAATCCCGGCGGAGCATAACAATATACCATTTATATTTTCAAATTTGCTCTTCGCTGGGTTGAAAAAAATCATAAACCTTTATCAATGACCGGTCACCAAAGGTCCATCCAGCCTTACAGCAACTGGGTCTTGCTTGAGAATTGGCACTTTCTACAGCGACGACCAAGCTCGCAGAGGGCTCTTGAGGTGTGATGCACACAAAAACAGCGCTCACCAAATAAATCAGCCTAATTTTTTTTTTTAATACACTGAAAACGTTTGTAAATTTATTTTTTGAGGTTTTCGCTAAAAAAAATATTGGCGATTGTCTAAGTTTGGTAAAGAAATAAAAATTATTATAATATTCCATTTTTATATGTTTCTTTAGGTGTAGACGCCTTGAAGACTTTTATGTAATCGTTTATATTTAAAGTGTTCTAAATTATAGGATAGGCGAGGAGCTCATTTAAAATTAATAAAAAAGTACTTAAAATTTCCAGAATGTTATATCAACTTCCCAAAAATCCCCCAGAAATATCAATCGGCTTAAAACTTTGTTAATTTACTGAAGTTTTCCAAAACATTATAAAATTTTCCGGAGTATATCAAAGTTTTTTGTACATTCTTCAATTTTTTTTCAAAGTATTGCAATATTTTTCAGAATGTAAGAAAAATTTCCAGAAAATCCTAACATTTTCTGCAACATGACAACATTTTCCAGAGGATTTGAACATTTTCCAAAGATCCCTAATCTTCCGTAACATGACATCATTTTCCAAAGGGTTCAAACATTTTTCAAACATCCTTAATCTTCCAAAACATGACAAAATTTTCCAGAGGATTATAGGATTTTCCAGAACATCCTAACATTTTCCGCAACATGACAATATTTTCCAGAAAATTTTAACGTTTTCTAAACATCCCTAATCTACCGAAACATGACAACATTTTCCAGAGGATTTTACCATTTTCCAAACATCTTTAATTTTCCAGAACATGACAGCATTTTTCAGAAGATCAAAAGATTTTCCAGAACATCCTAACATTTTCTGCAACATGACAACATTTTCCAGAGGATTTAAACATTTTCCAAAGATCCCTAATCTTCCGTAACATGACATCATTTTCCAAAGGGTTCAAACATTTTTCAAACATCCTTAATCTTCCAAAACATGACAAAATTTTCCAGAAAATTTTAACGTTTTCTAAACATCCCTAATCTACCGAAACATGACAACATTTTCCAAAGGATTCAAACATTTTTCAAACATCCTTAATCTTCCAAAACATGACAAAGTTTTACAGAAATTGTTAACTTTTTCCAAGCATCCCTAATCTACCCAAACATGACAATATTTTCCAAAGGATTTAAACTTTTTCCAAACATCCTTAATCTACCGAAACATGACAATATTTTCCAGAGGATTTAAACATTCTTAATCTTCCAAAACATGACAACATTTTCTAGGAAATCAGAGGATTTTACTGAACAGCCTAACATTTTCTAAAGTACATGCACAACATTTTCCACAATATACCAACACTTACAGTTAATACACAAACAGCACTTGTACTAAATACTGCAGTAACACTAACAGTACAGCTTGCACAAATTTAATGACGGTATAATTCCGATGATTTCAGCTGAATACCGTGAAAGTGCACTTGCTGATTTATACCGGAGCTCGTGCACAGCACTAGCTGCAGATAACGCTAACTGCACTGTCAGAAATCATACCGGGGAATAGTATAATGCGCCGGCAGAGTAGGGATGTGCTGTATTCAGGATATTCATTTCCCGGTATTAAAGCTCCCCTTACCCGTAAAAATAAATAGGTCCCGAATCACCACATGCGACCCCTTCGGGGATAACGCAGGCAAGAAGTTACACTATATGTTTAGCTTAGTTGCGTTAGTAAAGCTCAAATGTTATGGTTGTAATCATGCGAAAGGTAAATTGACTAATAATAATCTAAGTTGCAAGGATATATTCATTCAAAGCTCTCAGATGTATGCCCACAAACAAACACGTGTAGTTCGCGCTTACAAATGCTGATTGTGTACTTACAAATAAAATCCAAACCTCAAATGAACATAAGCCCTGCAACTCTTGCCGACATTCCCTGAAACAGGGGTGACATTGACAAAGTGAACCATTTATACAGTATGGGTGGTCAGCCTCATGCCAACCTATAAGTCATAGAATAATCAAGTGGTTATTGTCTATGACTCTTTATGAAAGGTTGTAGTTTGAATTCTTAATGTAAGGTCAAAAAAATGTTTGCTGTAGAAAATGTTTCACTTTGCCAATGTCGCCCCTGTTTCAGGGAAGGTCGGCAAGAGTTGCAGGGTGTATGTTCATTTGAGATTTGGGTTTTTATATTATAGGTTCACATCCGGCATGTGTTAGCGCGAAATTATACATGTCTGCTTGTGGGAATGCATTTAATACACTTTGCCAATGTCACCGTTGTTTCAGGGAAGGTCGGCAAGAGTTGCAGGGCTTATGTTCATTTGTGATTTAATTTTTATGTTGTAGGTTCACATGCGGCATGTGCAAGTGCGAACTTATACGTGTCTGCTTGTGAGAATGCATGTAATGTGAATCCCCAATGTTACACATCTTTGCAACTTAGATTAGATGTGGTATTTACCGGGATTCAAGCTGAAATAACCGTCACTATCAAATGAGTCTTCGCACAATGGGTTGATAGTAATAGACTCATATACCGGTCATACTCTCTGTTCTAAGACAATGCTCGGCATATTAATATAGCCCACTGCCTGCATAATTATGTTGCACAATCTCTAGATGCTATCTGTACTCTGCTCTGTGGGCCATTAGCGGTGAAACGGAGTGTGGACTAGATGGAACGACTAGCTCTGGCTAAGATAGTGTGTACAGGTTATTTAGGATAGCTGATAGGTAAATAATCTAAAATTAAATCTAAATCTAAGCTGCAAAGATATACATAATTTAAGATTCGTATTAAACGCGTTCCCACAAGCAGACATGTTCGCGCTAACACATGCCGCATGTGGACGATGAAAAACAATATAAAACCCAATCTCAAATGAACATAAGCCCTGCAACTCTTGCCGATCTTCCCTGAAACAGGGGTGACATTGGCAAAGTGAACCATTTTTTACAGTATGGGGGGTTGTTGTTAATGTGATTTATTGTTATTATTTATGTTGCTTTACTTTATGTTATAAACTCATTCATATTTAGGTTAGGTTAGGCTCATCAATTTGCACGGTGTCGTGTCTATAAGTTTGCAACTGTGAAAATAAAGTAAGTCAACGTCGCCGTGCACATAATAACAACCATTTTATTTTGGTTCATACCTGATGATGATCTACTAGGTCGAAAACGTTTGTAATTTGTTTTAAAGATTTTAATCTTTTTAAATAAATTTTATTGTGAAAATAAACAGTGTTTTGTTTGAATTCATTCAAAAAATTATAAATTAAACAATATGAATTTTCACAGTGCTAATACACAAACAATACAAAATATAATTTTATTTTGGGGTTGGAAATAAATGGGTGGTCAGGCGCATACCAACCTATAAGTCAAGGAACACATACAACAACTTATATTTTTCTACATGAACATAAAATTTAATTATCTTATCGCTAAAATAGGGATTGCTCCGGCAAAAGTAAGTGGTCAGCCTCTCTCCAACCTCATAGCATAAGCGCTCATATTCTTACAGTGCATTAATTCGCAATCACAATGCTAATGTTTTTGCTTATGACTTTAAAACGCGACCGCCTCTACTTCCGTTTCCGCCGCTTTCCGCTGACGCGCGCGCAATTTCAAAAATTGCAAAAAGGCGACGCCAGCACTTCCGGTGCGCTTAGAAATGTTTATTTCCGGTTGGCCGGATACAGTGCACCGAGTGTTAAAATATATTTTCGAATAAACTGCTCGCTATCGCGTAAATCGAAAATGTATGGAATATACTGCGGCACTCATGGTGAGTGATTTAGTTTTTATACTAATCTAATTTAATCTAAGTTGCAGAGATATGCTTCATTAGGGATTAAAATTATATGTATTCTCACAAGTGGAATCGTATAAATTCGCGCTTAAACATGCCGAATGTGGACCTATAATATAAAAACCCGAATCTCAAATGAACATACACTGCATGCAATTCTTGCCGACCTTTCCTGAAACAGGGATGACACTGGAAAAGCGAACCATTTTCTACAGCATGGGTGGTAAGCTGCATATCAATAAGTTGAGGAACATAATTCACAAATATAATTCAGTAAATAATCAGTATAAACATCAAAAGAATTATAATTTAAGAATTAGTCAAAAACCCAAGTCCTAGCCGCCAACATTACAGATTGACCGCCATTACTTTCTGTCCTTACATACTTCTTTCATTTCATCCAGAGTCATAACTTTCTTCATACAGGCTTTCCCACGGCTTTCCTTTTATTATGACTGTGGGTATTCACCCCGGGAGCTGGAAAACCTCCACTTCAACTAAAAGTGGTTGGTGTGAAGCCGGCCCCCGTACCCGTAAAAATGAATAGGTTCCGAATCGCCACATGCAACCCTTTCGGGGATAACGCAGGCAAGAAGTGATACTATAAATGTAGCTTAGTTGCATTGCGTTTTAAGTGTATTAAGAAGCCACACTTCTATCTTTATTCTGTCGGCCACATCTCCATCTCTACCGTCACCGACGTAATAGTGGGGAAACATGTGAGGATAGGGCATTCTATATCGACGGTTAAAAGGCAGTACGCAACGCAACTAAGCTACACATATAGTGTAACTTCTTGCCTGCTTTACCCCCGAAGGGCTTGCATGTGGCGATTCGGGACCTGTTTATTTTTACGGGTAAGGGGGCCGGCCTCACACCCACCACTTTCAGTAGAAGTGGGGGTCTCCCAGCTCCCGAGGGGGTTGGTTCTCATTTATTGTGAAGGCTGAGTAAACCTTGAGATCGAACCCTTGCTCTCGGCATGGAATGCAAGGATTCTACCAATTGAGCTATCGACCTTTTTACGAGCTTGGTCGTCGTCGCTACAAAGCGGCAATTCTCAAGCAAGACCCAGTTGCTGTTAGGCTGAATGGACCTTCGGAGACCGGTCATTGGTTAAGGTTTATGAATTTTTCAACCCAGCGAAGAGCATATTGGAAAATAAAAATGGTATATTTTTTTGTGCTCCGCCGGGATTCGAACCCACAACCTTACATTCAGAGTTCGAAGTGTTGCCACTGGACTACGGACCGGTCAAAGTGAAAACCGATATTTTGGTCAAAAATTACTTATGAATGCTATCCTACTTGAAAATTTACGCTCTTTTTAATGCGCTAACTCCCATAGCTCTACGATAATTTTTGTATTGTTTATACCCAAGCAAACAACTGCGTTTTCGATGTATGATTTTGGTGTAACCGACAAGATTTTGGCCTTTTTTGTCCTAAAGGCGCTTGTGACATAAAAAAATCGTAAAACCACATAAATAGGAATGCCAATAAATCCTTTATTTTTCTTTAATTTTAGAGCTGTTTTGATTTTAACGATATGATAAAAAAAAAAGTTATACCATTTTTCTGCAATGTCAAACTTTAAACTGCTCTCCTGAACAATTTAGTTTATGTCGCTTATGCCCTACTGCCTTTTAACCGTCGATATAAATGCATGTAAAGTATGTGGCTGGAGTAATGTGTGCGGATATAGACTATCAACTTATTTATACACTTTTACATAAAAGCCGAAAGCTTTTTGGCTTCGGTTTTATTCGCCATGTTTCGGTTAAGCTTGTCTAGGCGCGGTAAAATTTTACTAAAAGTTGAAGAACGATTGTACCCTTCACTCTTTCGTCATTTCACTAGGAGTGGTGAAAGTCGTATCTTCTTTACCACTAGTAAAAAACACTACAACAACTTTCCTCTATAATCCACCACCTATAATCTAAGTTGCAAAGATATATAGGCATTAAAGGCTTATACTCTATGCACGCTCACAGACAGACACGTGTAATTTCAAGTTAACACATGCTGAATGTTCACTTACAAAAAACAAAAAAACCTTGCATCTCCTGCCGCTTTTCCCTTTAAACGTAGTTTCAGTTTTTCCATGTTGTATCAAAACTATTGAGATTATTATAAAAATGACTTATAGGATGATAAACATTGCATAATTCTGTAATTTAAAAGAACAATATTTCTAAAATATAGCACACACGAAAAAAAAGTGTTTTTTTTTTTTAAATATTTTCTTGTTGTGCCAATTTTTAAGTAATATATTGTTTTAACCTTTTAAGTTTAGATAAGAAATAATAAACAAGCTAGATTTTTTTCAATACTTTCACTCTTTTGCCTTGGCCCTAGATAAAAAGTTTAACAGAGCTATTTTTAGACATTTTAGTCGTCCGTTGAGCCCACGCTTTGATAAACTAATGATGCTTGGGCTGGAAGTCTCATCACCACGGTCATTCTTACCTACCGAGTTTCGTTTATATTTGTATGAAGTATAATCAGCTGTTCACTTGCAGCCATCTTGGATTGACAGGTCTTCATAAAAACGCATTAGTTTGTCAAAGGGTGGGCTCAATGGACGACTAAAATGTCTTAAGAGTAGTACCGCACGAAACAAAAACGGCAGATTTAGGTTATAAACCACTCTTAAATTCTGTACCTTAGAGCAGCGGTTCCCGAATTCTTTTGTCTACGGAACCCTTTTTGGCTCACCGTTTTTGTGCGGAACCCTAGCTAGGCCCTAGAGTCTAGTAGGGCCTAGAGCTCAAGTAAGAAGTAAACTAACTGTAACATCGTTTTTTACGTGAGATCACACCATACTGAGGCTTTTTGGCTTGGTGTTCGCATCTTGTAAGTATAGTTTGACTTTAAAAGAAAGACTTTTTAAGATAAAAATATTTAATTAGTTATTACAAAAAGATATTTACTTTAGTTAGATGAACTTAATGTGAAGAATGAAATCTTTTCATAGATAGGTACCTAAACTAAACGGAATTTCGGAATACAGTATTTTAAATTAAGATAAAAATTACGTTCATTTATAAAATTACCATATCTATATCTAAATATATCAAAGGTACGAGTAAAGCGATTTAAAATAGCTAGAATTAGAAAAAAAAAACATCGAAATCTTGAATATTTTCGCGGAACCCCTGAGAGCCTTCTACGGAACCCCAGGGTTCCGCGGAACACCATTCGGGAACCGCTGCATTGGAGCATAAACAACGGAAGTCCACTTTTTTGCATTTTTGAGTTAATGATGCAGAAATTATTATAATTAGCTGTTCTATAAGTGGTAAAAATATTGGAGTCCTCGGACTCATAGTTACTGAGATATCAAGTGTAATAAATATGGGATGCACATAAAAGTGCGAGCATAAACCACGGAAGTTCCACATACAGCAAGACTCATATTCGGGATTCCCAAATTCGCTCACATCACCCCGCTGTTAAAAAAACTTCATTGGCTTCGTTTCCCGGAGAGGGTGGTCTTCCGTGTTTGTTTAATGGTATATAAAGCCATCAATGGCTTGGCCCCACCTTATCTGGCTGATATGATTTCACCTGTTGAAATGGGTGTTAGGAGGCAGACACTCAGATCTGCGGGTGATGGAGTAGTCAATTTGGTTCAGCCGCGCCGTCAGATTCGTACAAACTTCGGAGACCGCGCTTTCAGTGTTGCGGGGCCGGTGGAGTGGAACAGACTGCCACCCGGAGTGAAGAACTCCAAATCTGTGGGTGTATTTCGAGGAGCACTCAAGGCACACTTGTTTAGAAAGTCTTATCCATGATCGGAGAGGGCCCTTGAGGTGTGACACACACAAAAACGGCGCTCTCTTATCATGTGTAATTTAAAATAAATCAGCCTGTTATTATTATTATTATACGTTGTTCACATTACTTCACATTAAATAAATATCGATAAAAGAAGATAAACAGTTTTTACAGATCAAAAATATCTCGTCTAGTTTAGAAGTTATGATGGTTTAAAGTGCACATTTTCACTAAAACTCGTCTCCTGCACATTTTACTAAATGTGACTACCGTTGTTTATGCTCTAAGGTACAGAATTATAGATTCATAAGTATGCTTAACTAAGCCACCGACAAGTGAAAAGTCCCATAGTTCTCGCGTGATTCAGAGAGAACGCTGAGCTGAGCTTAGAGCGATACTTAAGTGACGCTTAATGTTTGTACTGAGCCTTATCATGCTACCACGCGTGCCAACTTTCGCGGGGAAAATTTAAATCAACCGGATTAGGGTTTAAATTTCAAACTGTGTTCCAGAACATTCTATCTGTATTTATTCTACAATCTACAATCTAAGCTGCAAATATATGTCGACGGTTAAAAAGCAGTAGGGCATAAGCGACATTATGGTCAAAAATGAGTTAGTAATTAATTGCACCTAAATTATATAATGTCCTAAGTAATGAATTGGAAGATATCTTGAGCCTGAGTCCTGCAGTTTTCAAAGGATATATCAGAAAGTGGGTTGTGGATAAGGAGATCATTAAAAATGTACTAAATAATTGTAAAATGAAAAATTATTACTTGTGTCTAATGAGCTTCTGAACTAGATAAAAAATATAAACTGATAAACTTATAAAAACTTATGAAAACTGAAAAAAACTTATAAACTGAATTATTCATTTTATTTTATTTTTTTACTAAATAGGTTTATTGTATTACTGATTTTTCTCTTCTATCTTTTTGTTTCATTTTATTATTGTTTTTTCTTTCTTTCACCAAAAATTTCAACTTTATCTCTTTTCTATAAAAGTTTTTTGTTTTTCCTTTTTCTGTAGATATAGATAGTAATTAAAATTTTCAACTTTTACTTTTATCATACTGGTATACCCACGCACAGGCTATGCCTATGTGGGTTTCTCTTTTAAGTTTTTTTGAAAATGTGTATAATTATCTGTATTTTTGAAGAGGAATATTAATAAAAAAAAATAAAAATGCTATCCTACTTAAAAAATTTCGCTCTTTTAATGCGCTAACTCCCATAGCTCTACCTAGATTTTTGTGTTGTTTATGCCCAAGCAAACAACCCGACAAGATTTTGGCCTTTTTTGTTCTAAAGGCGCTTGTGACATAAAAAAAATCGTAAAACCACATTAATAGGAATGCCAACAAATGCTTTTATTTTTTTAATTTAGAGCTGCTTTGATTTTAACGACATGATAAAAAATAAAAAAGTTATGCCATTTTTCTGCAATCTCAAACTTTAAACTGCTCTCATGAACAATTTAGTTTATGTCGCTTATGCCCTATTGCCTTTAACCGTCGATATATCCTAGCAACTTGGTGTTGCAAGCACATCTGGGTCCTCGCACAGAATGGCGGTTTGATTTCTCACTGTAAACACGACAATACTAATCCAAAGGCCAGCGTTGTTTCTAGTACAGCAGATCCTGTAAGAAGATCACAGCGACTAGCCAACCGCTGATAATGCCCATCGGAGCAATGGGCGAAACTGTCCGGAAAGAATCAACCAGACCACGGCTACATAGCCCGAATAAAGTGATTAACTTATTATTAAATCATTAAATAATTATAAGTGATCAAACGCAAACGCTAGTAAGCTACACACATAGTGTAACTTCTTGGCCTCTTGGGACCCATTTATTTTTACGTGATACCTACTACAATCTTGTCGCATTGCGCGAGTGCAACCTATTTATTTTCACTGTTAAGGAGTCAACCCTTACGCCAAACACTTTCACTGAATTAGGGGTTTCTCTGCTCCCGAAAAAGCATCTTTACATAAAAGTATCATTATGAAAATGAGGCTCAAATCATATCCAGAATAAATAATTGGAATACGGTGCAAAAAATCGTTTTATCTGTGTAAAGTCTTAGGTTCCATCTCTTTCTTTCTTTGTATTTTCTCGCGGATAGAAAGGGACGAGACGAAGGTCGTATGTTCGCAGCCCTCGGGAACAATCAGTCCCTGTTTTTTATTCCGCGGTGGGACAGCAGAATATTTAGGTGGTCCGTGACCAAATAACAATTTGGGAATCGTGCGGTTCTCAAAGTTTATGGCTCTCTATCTGCGTCATATCTGCGAGATGGAACATAAACGCAATTAAGCTACACAAACAGTGCAACTTTTTGACTGCCTTATATCCGAAGGGGTCGCATGTGTCGATTCGGGACCTTTTTATTAAGTTTTTCGGAAGGAAGTTGAAGGTTTTTGGAAGATTGATTTTAAAGATTTTCAGTTGAAGGTTTAACCAGCTCCCAGGCATTGCAGTCCCTTTATATAGGTACAACAGAGATCTTTCTTGTATAGGTATTCCAGATTATTTGATATCTGTTCTAGATTACACTAGTCAGCTCTTCATGTACCTTTCTACTACCATCATGAATCATACTGGACTGTTCTACACACACTATTGTACCTGCACAGGCATACGTAGGTACTTCAAAGTTCTTAGTTCGTAACACTAGCACCATCATACTAGTGCCAGACTGTTCTACGTATGCATGTACAGTCGCACATAGTTATTCGAAGTTCGTCACAATACTGTTATGTTTTTAGGGTTCAAATAGTCTTCAAATAAAAAAAAACTGGTCTTCTGTACAGGATATTTATTTTACACTTAGATGTATTTAACAATTTATATTTATTTTTTACAATTCACATTTATGGTTTAGCAATTTACATTTATTTCACAGATGGTTTGTGTTCACTTATACTGTCTTTCGGGTTTAGAAGAAGAGTGTCGTATGAAGACTATCTCCTGCAAGCCGTTCGCGGCTTTTTATACTCCAGCGATAGTAGTTACTAGAAGCCAATTTAGCTGGAACCTTCGAGAGAACGCTCTTCCAAAAGCTTCAAGTACATAATGGTGATGATTGCTAGTAACTTTCTTATAATATCTCTTTACCCTAGGTACTTGTAATAATTAATCCTACTTATATACAGCTACAAATGTTATATCTGCCTATCAAAATATTTATGTGTATTTGCTATTTACATAACAATACATACAGTACCCTAAGTACGAGTTGCAAAACTTGAGTAATGTTAAGTTTACGGCAATTATTAAAGAGGGATTTCACCCAAAATCTGCCGTTTTTGTTTGTTTGACCTAGATTTTCTTCATCACTGTAACTCTTTTGCTAAGACCACAAAGTGTAAGAAACAAAAACGGCAGATTTTGGGAGAAATCACGCTTTAATATTTTCCGTAAACTTTACTTTTCTCAAGTTTTGCAACTCGTACTAAGGGTACAGGACAGGTATGAGGAGGGTTTTCAGAACTTCCACTTTTTGTCCGACCTCCAGACAGTTTGAGGTTCCCCGTAGTGTTTATTGGATATATTTGTGGAGGCCTCTGTATGGCTCGGGTAATGTGGGATTTAGGCAAAAGATATTGCCAGGAAAATTGCTAGTTATTATCCCCAAAGCTGAGCCAATAAAATACATCACTTCTTCATATTATTTTCTTATGCTAAAACGAAACACAGACAACAACTGAATCTACTTTCATTGTATTTGCATTCAAAATTGAACCGTGGTAATCCATGGATGTTATGGATATCCTTTAGATGGATATGGATATCCTTAAGGTGGAAATGGATATCCTTGAGATGGATATGTGATGGACCGGTCCGTAGTCTAGTAGTTATATATTTAATTATTAAAACCCATTCATTCTAAACTCTATTCAGTCTTGCTTCTCAGATAATCTAGCTAATGAAAATTTCACCAAATTTTCAGAAAACAACAACACAAACACAAACAGACCGGTCCGTAGTCCAGTGGTAACACTTCTGACTCGTAAATGGAAGGTTGTGGGTTCGAATCCTGGCGGAGCACAAAAATATACCATTTATATTTGCAAATTTGCTCTTCGCTGGGTTGAAAAATTCATAAACCTTTACCGTTGACCTGTCACCAAAGGTCCATCCAGCCTTACAGCAACTGGGTCTTGCTTGAGAATTGGCGCTTTGTAGCGACGACGACCAAAGTCGTAAAAAGGTCGATAGCTCAATTGGTAGAATGCTTGCATTCCATGCCGAGAGCAAGGGTTCGATCTCAAGGTTTACTCAGCCTTCACAAGAAATGAGAACCAGCCCTCTCGGGATCTGGGAAATCCCCACTCAACTGAAGTGGTTGGCGTAAGGCCGGCCCTCTTACCTGTAAAAATAAATAGGTTCAACTCGCCACGTGCGACCCCTTGGGGGCTAACGCGGCAAGAAGTTACACTATATGTGTAGCTTAGTGGAGTTTTTTTTATATGCCTCGATGTAAAACACGCGCCTGATTTGAAGTAGAATGCTTGCATTCCATGCCGAGAGCAAGGGTTCGATCTCAAGGTTTACTCAGCCTTCACAAGAAATAAGAACCAGCCCTCTCGGGATCTGGGAAATCCCCACTCAACTGAAGTGGTTGGCGTAAGGCCGGCCCTCTTACCTGTAAAAATAAATAGGTTCAACTCGCCACGTGCGACCCCTTGGGGGCTAACGCGGCAAGAAGTTACACTATATGTGTAGCTTAGTGGAGTTTTTTTTATATGCCTCGATGTAAAACACGCGCCTGATTTGAAGTAGAATGCTTGCATTCCATGCCGAGAGCAAGGGTTCGATCTCAAGGTTAACTCAGCCTTTACAAGAAATGAGAACCAGCCCTCTCGGGATCTGGGAAATTCCCACTCAACTGAAGTGGTTGGCGTAAGGCCGGCCCTCTTACCTGTAAAAATAAATAGGTTCAACTCGCCACGTGCGACCCCTTCGGGCTAACGCGTCAAGAAGTTACACTATATGTGTAGCTTAGTGGAGTTTTTTTTATATGCCTCGATGTAAAACACGCGCCTGATTTGAAGTACCTACCCAATATCATTAATCCTTTGTAAGGTCACTCATCGGCAGTGATGGTCAACATTGAGATTTTGTTGCCCAGATAGCGTCCGGTATTCGTGTCACTATTGTATACGCTTAGTATAAAATTCTACACGAAAACGTAACATCTGCGTTTTATAAAAAAAAAAACCTAGAAGTTTAACTACACCATTTGGGAATGTGTGAAATAATTATTTCACACATTATGATTTGTTTTCACAGGTATGGGAGGCAGCTCCTCGCTACAGCAGGACCATTTTTTATTTGTATGTTATTTGTTCGACTTAAAAGTTTATTTGGAGATCAGCTCATGGCAGTCTAATGCAAAAAACAGAGCCAATTTTTCGTTTGTTGTTTGATCGACTTCAAAGTTTTTACAATTTACTTGGAGGGTAACCTACACGTTTCTTGAATATTTCGTCAAAATCTGAATAACGGTTCAACAAGGCATTGAGATAATTTTTTCTATACATTTTATGTATAAAAAATAATGTTATTATGAGTAGAAAACCGCCTTCCTTTCACTGCTGTCCTTTCCTGTTTCAGGGAAGGTCGGCAAGAGTTGCAGGGCTTATGTTCATTTGAGATTGGGTTTTTATATTGTAGGTCCACATGCGGCATGTGTTAGCGCGAAATTATACATGTCTACTTGTGGGAATGCATTTAATATAAATCTTAAATGATATATATCTTAGCAGCTTAGATTAGATTAGATTAGAAGAGCATATTTGAAAATAAAAATGGTTGGTATAATTTTTGTGCTCCGCCGGGATTCGAACCCAAGACCTACTATTTACGAGTCAGAAGTGTTAACCACTAGGCTGCGGACCGGTGTATGAATATTTCAGAAACCAGCGCCTCTAGTGAGTGTTCAAGTTTTCATACATTTTTGGTAAAACTCTATGGTTGAATTTTGACGTCAGATTTAACAGAGGAGGTTGTGATATTATTTGGGTTAATGTCAGTTGGTGATTTCCTCCCACATCCGTCACTGTCAGCCGGCGCCATTGTTGTGCCACAAAATGGCGCCCGCAATGATTGACCATCACTGCTCTACCTAGTGGACTGTAACTCTGCAGTGATTTATAACCTTTCATACTGGAATTGCAGCCAAAAAGGAGTTGTACTGTATGTAGTTAGGTTTAAGTTAGAATTACGGTCGTTTGACATTTTGACAATTATATTAATTTTTAAAACTGAACAATTTCAAAACTTAATTTAAATCGGATATTTAACGAACCGTTTAGAGAGAACTTACATCATTCTCGACGTTTCGTCAGCGACGTAGCCGACGTCTTCAGGAGAACATCCTCTCTGTACGGCGACTGAGGATGAACTGAGAGGATGTACAGAGAGAATGATGTAAATTCTCTCTAAACGGTTCGTTAAATATCCGATTTAAATTAAGTTTTGAAATTGTTCAGTTTTAAAAATTAATATAATTGTCAAAATAGTACTGTATGTATTGAAATATTCTGTTGCGTGAATGGACTCCAAACATTTTTGAATTTGGATCTTTTTTCTCGGCGAGCAAACGTCAGTCTTGTATTGAATTGCCGTCTTTAGCTCTAAAAACGGGGTGGCATTTGCAAAAGTGAACCATTTTTTATAGCATCTTGTCAGCCTCATACCAGCCTATTAGTTTAGGAACAAAAAAAATAGGAATGGATGGCCTTAGCTTTTTCTTCTTATTCTTACAGAGCCATTTCCGTCCACTGCTGGGCATAGGCCTCCCCCATATCTCTCCATACATCTCTGTCTTGCGTTTTTTGAATCCAGTCTCCAACAAGCCTTCTCACATCATCCGACCATCTCGTGGGAGCTCTCCCTCTGCTTCTCTTATCTTCCCGAGGTCTCCACTCTACCAATCTCTTCGTCCATGTCCGGTGGCTCTAGCAACATGTCCCGCAAAGAACCATTTTAGCTTTGCCACTCTCTCTACGGCATCGGTTACTCCCGACCTTATGCGTAGCTCTGTGTTCCTTATTCTGGCGGAGAGTCTTGCTCTTTCATGTTTTCTTTGTGCTACACGGAGTTTCCTTATGGTCGTAGCTTACACAAATATAATTGGAATCAAATTAAAATTAGACTGCATTAATTGAAACATTTTTGGGTCACAGTATATATGATCACACTCCTCCGAAACGGCTTAACCAATTTTTAATGAAATTTAATATATTAGTAACAAACTTTGTTTTAAATTTAAAATGTAAGTGGAAGCACCCCAATCTATGTTCCCTGTGCCTGGCTTTGCCGCTCAACAGTTTTAGACCAAATTTTCAGTAAACGTAAAGACTAACCTAGAAATGACTTGTGTGAATTTTGATTCCGATTGGACTAGAATCTTTTTGTCTTCCTGTTGCTACGTAAAGGCTGCCTATTTTTTTTATTTGTGGAAATAAATTGATTTCAATTGCGGAATTGGCGTAGTGAAACACGCCGGTTACTGCTAGTCTTAATCTCATAATTCTGTGATTTCAAACGGTGCTATTCTCAGACATTTTAGTCGTCCGTTGAGCCCACGCTTTGACAAACTAATGATGCATTTGTATGAGGACCTGCCAATCCAAGATGTCCGCAAGTTAACAGCTGATTGGTCTTTATACAAATATCAACAAAATTCGGTAGGTAAAAATGACTGCGGTGATGAGACTTCCAGCCCAGGTATCATTAGTTTGTCAAAGCGTTGGCTCAACGGACGACCAAAACGTCTGAGAATAGCACTGTTAGAATTTCGTGGTATTGGAAAATTCTATGGTCTTAAAAAATAATTATCGGAGACTGTTTAGAAATTGGTCAAATATTAATTAGTCCTTTATAATTCACACTTAAGTATACTATAATATTTTAATAACGCTCAAGAATTTCATGTAACAGAATTATATTGAAATTTCTACATGTATGTGTGTCTACTTACATAGATATTTTATATTTGCTTGCATGGGACGCGATTCTGTTTTCAACGAAGACAATTTTATAAATTAAATTTGTCTAACTAACTAGAAAAACTGCTGCATGGGTTGTGAGCGAGAAATCTCCTTTATATTGTAAGTAGTTTCCTTTACCTGTATAAATAAATAAGTTTCACTCACCAATCTCATCTAATCTAAGTTGCAAAGATATGTAATATTGGGGATTCACATTACATGCATTCTCACAAGCAGAAACGTATCAGTTCGCGCTTAAACATTCCGCATGTGGACCTACAATATAAAAACCCGAATCTCAAATGAACATACACCCTGCATCTCCTGCCGACCTTCCCTGAAACAGGGGTCTTGTATTGTATCCTGCCGCCATTCCTCTAGGAGTGGCTGGTACCTCCACACAAATGCCTCGATTTGACATTGGAAAAGTGAACCATTTTCTACAGCATGGGAGGGGTTAGCCGCATACCAACCTATGAAGTGTAGCGAGGCAGACTTGCGAAAATTCTGGGAAGAATATTACAAGGGTCCCCTGGTTATTTTTGCCGGAGTTTGTCGCGGAGCAGTATGCAACTGCAGATTGGAGAAATTGTCGAGAAGATGAAGTGCCGTTGGAATTCATAATTTTTAAAATTTGAACTGTTGCGTACTTTTTCAAGTTGCGCTTTCAGTATAATATTCAACATCAAACTTTTGAAATTTTCGTCATCACTTGAAAAATTGTAGCATTGGGGCATTTTTTTGTTGATGACTTAAACAAAAAATACTAGAACAACAAATGACTAGAGTAATGTATTATCTAGAATCTTTTTAATATACATAAACCCTGCAACTTTTGCCGACTTTTTCTGAAACATATGTGAAATTGACAAAGTGAACCACTTTTTATGGGAGGTCAGGCTCATACCTAAGTCAAGGAACATACGCAACAAATGACATTTTAGCCTTAAATGTTGATATATCTTTGCAAAAATAATATAATCAAATAATATAGACCTGAAACTGAGACTACTCCTCATCAAAACCTATGTATGGAGTATCTTGATGTACGGCTGCGAGACATTGTGCCTATCCAAAAGAGATAAACGGAGACTAGAGGCTTTCGAGATGTGGAAGTATAGAAGACTACTAGGAATTTCCTGGAGAGACCACACTACAAATGAGGAGGTTCTCCAAAGAATCGAAGGAGGAAGGCATCTGCTCAGGACCTTGTCCGAAAGGCGTGCATTATAGATCGGCCAAGTAATACGACAAGAAGGTCTCCTGCATGCCATAATGGAAGGGATGACCGAGGGGACCAACTCTAGGGAACGCCCACGCCAAGAGTACCTGGAGGACCTGTTGGTGGGCGTGCGCTGCTCATCATATGCAGACCTAAAAAGAGCCGCACAAGACAGGGAAGAATGGAGGAGATGATTAAAGAAATTGCTGTAAGCCAATCCTAGGATTGAACTGGAGAAGAAGAATTTTTGCAACTTATAAAATAGATTAAACAGGATCGCGTGTCATCTGTGCCCCATATATCTAGCATATTATTATAGCTGTGCGACTCCGTCAGTCTGTCTGTGTTGTTATCGGAAGCTGTGACGTGGTTGCTAGGCGACGGCACGCTCCCAAGATGGCGGAGAATGCAAATATACAATCACCCGATCTGCTGTAATTAAAGCGGGCATATAGCATTGCGGTACGTGCAGAATCTTTGTGGCAATTTGAAACTGTGTCTATAGATCGGGAAAATCCCTTAGATAATATATGAGGAAAGTAAATAGGTACTTCTTGATTTCTGTAGGGATTTCTATAGGGCTCCGAATGGGAATTTATAGTGGTCAGCCGAAGAAGCAGTTCAACCGCTTTCAATCTGTGTTGAATTCGGCAGCAAGACTCATATACGGGTGTCCTAAGTCGCTCACATCATTCCGCTGTTTTTTTTTTTTTTTTGATAGATTTGTGAAGAGGGATGCAATCACCAACCTATTCTGCCTGGCCAGAAACATGTATTAATATCATTCTTGTTTATATTTAATGAATTATTAATTAATAATTACCCAATAACATATTATGTTGAACCAGGGTCAAAATTATGGTCAAATGACCCAGGCGGGGATTGAACCAACGTTATTCTATTTCAAATACGCTAGAAAGATAATTTCTTCTATTTCATTCTATTTCAAATACGCTCAAATACACTTGGCCCCCTCCGCCATAACACCGACATAAAAAAAACTATACTGGCTTCGTTTTTTTGTGAAGGCTGAAAAAACCGGTAATTTTAATTTTGTATTTTAAATAAACACCGAAACGGAAATCATTTCTGATACCCTCGGTGGGGCTCAAACCCTAGCTCTATTGCATGGAATGCAAGCACTCTACCAACTGAACTATCGGCCGAACTAGAATCTATTTCAACGGAAGCATAGCGACTTTAAACAGAAAGAAAAGGACGCACTTATGTTAATCGTGTGGGTAGTTTCTTGATCAGTTTAAAGTCACATAAGCTAACGTCAAAAATACCGGGCCTTTCAGGGTTATTCACAACACATTTAATCCATAGCTGATCCATGGATCATCATTTTTTTGTATCGAAAAATCATGCTAGGTGGCGGTTGAGCCATGGATTTGCTGTGTGAGAATAACACCGTTTGTCTTTTGTGAAGTTCTTATTATAATGTGGTAAATACAAAATAAAAAACCCAAAACTTCTACACTCTCTTTAATTTTGTTTTTTTTTCTCTAATTTGCTCATTTTTCTTAACAATGCAATAACCTTATTTTCTCTCTTTTAATTTCAGAGATTCCGCCGAGTCACAATGCTTCCGAAAATTCCCAAAAATTCCCTGCAGTACGGGATATTTCTTAAATATGGTAATCTTAACCTACAAAAAATATTTGGCTTGCGTTGCTTCGCTGTGGGTCAATCTGGGAGATTTTTGGACCACAAATTGAATAACAAATCAGATGGAATTCCGAATGGAAACCGTGAGAATATGTTTAGTGGAATGCAGGTGAAGACGGATTTGAATGCATCGCAGGAGATGGGATGGAATTCAACGCAAAAAATGGGATGGAATTCAACGCAGAAAATGGGATGGAATTCAACGCAAAAAATGGGATGGAATTCAACTCAGAAAATGGGATGGAATTCAATAGAGATAATGGGTTGGAATGCAATGCAGAAAATGGGTTGGAATTCAATGCAGAAAATGGGTTGGAATTCGATGCAGAAAATGTGGTATTCAAGGCAGTTTGATGGCTCGCTGCACTTGTCTGACGAAGTTTCTCAAGGTATCTTGGATGGGAAGGCGTTGGTCGCTTTGGAATCCACCATCATCACTCATGGGATGCCATATCCTCAAAATCTGGAGACGGCGAGAGAAGTGGAAGACATCATCAGGAAAGAAGTAAGTTTATATGTATTTTTAAACTATTAACTTATTTTTATAGCAAAAATAGATGGTTTTTGTATGAATCATATCCAAGGGACTTTTGCAATCTTGGTACATAGTCTGCATCAACTCACGAAAAACTCAGTGGTTGGAATGCTCGGTGAACCTTTTCAACCGGTCTTCATTCAGCTTTAGAGGCATTCACTTTAGTAAAGAGCACTGAAGACATCGTCAGATGGAGCAGGAAGAGGAGACGGTTCTGGAGGGACCATACAGACGGCATTAACGAAGGAAGGATGGCCCGAGTCGTGGTACAGGAGATACCGGACGGTCAGCGTCTACCAGGGCTGGAAGTCTCATCACCACGGTAATTCTTACCTATCGATTATCGGTAATATTTTTATGAAGGCTCATCAGCTGTTCACTTGCGGTCATCTTGGATTGACAGGTCTTCATACAAATATTACCGATATTCGGTAGGTTAGAATTACCGTGGTGTTCCTTGACTTATAGGTTGGTATGCGGCTGACCACCCATGCTGTAGAAAATGGTTCACTTGGCCAATGTCACCCCTGTTTCAGGGAAGGTCGGCAGGAGTTGCAGGGTGTATGTCCATTTGAGACTTGGTTTCTATATTATAGGTTCACATGCGGGATGCGCAAGCGCGAACTTGTACGTGTCTGCTTGTGAGAATGCATGTAGTGTGAATTCCCAATGTTTCATATCTTTGCAACTTAGATTAGAATAGATTGGAATCAGCTGTTCACTTGCGGTCATCTTGGATTGACAGGTCTTCGTACAAATATTACCGATATTCGGTAGGTAAGAATTACCGTGGTGATGCGACTTCTAGCCCAGGTCGCCCTCCCAAAAGATGGAAGAGCAGCAGGTCTTTTGCATCACTGGAGGGAGTTCCACATTAAACAGATCCTAGATCTTTAACAAGAGGGAGAAGAACAAGTTAAGAGCATGTTTGAAAATTGAATCATATTTTGTGACCTCTTCTGGGGATTTGTGCCAGGTAGGTATATTCTGTTATGTATTAGGTATTACTGCAATGAGGTCAGAATATTTTTAGATTCGGAACTTTTTCTCGGCGAGAAAACGTCAGTCTTTTATGACACTGCCGTCTTTAGCGAACAAAAACAAAATATTTGCATGCCTTTCCCCTAGCAACCCGGCCGGGTGACGACACAATATTGTCTATGCCAATTCACGCGCGGATCTCATTAATTCATATGATCGAAGGTCGGGTAGATTTGATATAACTAAGCTACATATGTAATGTAACTTCTACCCGCGTTTTCCCCGAAAGGGTCGCATGCGCGGCGAGTGGAACCTGTTATTTGTACAGGGGCCGGCCTTACGCCAACCACTTCAGTTGACGTGGGGGTTTCCCAGCTCCTGAGGGGGCTGGTAATCATTTCTTGTGAAGGAGTAAACCTTGCCGGTATTTTATTTGGGGCAGAGTCTGTATGTATATTAGAACGACGAATGGATGCGTAGACTAATGTATCTGTGTATTGTTATATTATGTCTGCAATGTTATAATATATGTTATGTATTGTGACGTTATGGTGTTTAATTATTAGTCCTGTATATATTTGTTAATTAAATAAATAAATGAACACCGAAACGAGAAATCATTTCTGACACCCTCGGTGGGATTCAAACCCGAGCCCACGGCATGGAATGCAAGCACTCTACCAACTGAGCCATCGACCGGACCATGGCATGTTTTTGAGGCATTTCTTAGGTGTTATAGACTGCCAATCTTCAACAAATCCTTTTCTTTTCAGGGTGCCATTCCAGCTACAATTGCCATCATCAAGGGCCGCATCTGCGTCGGGCTGGATTCAGCAGCCTTAAGAGATTTGTCTCTTCCAACTTCCCACGTGAATGCTCTTCATCCGTCCAAGGTCTCCAGGAGAGACCTGGCTCCAGTCTTGGCGGCCAGAGGAAGCGGAGGGACCACGGTGTCTGGCACCATGATCGTGGCGAAGATGGCTGGGATCCAGGTCTTTGTTACAGGAGGAATAGGTGAGATATCCCAGAATTCATACTCCAATCTATGTATAGAGGTTAGTCAAGGTTATGTCTAATCTAATCTAAGTTTGGAAGAGATGTAAAATTGGGGATTCACATTATTTGCATTCTCACAAGTAGACTTGCTCAAACTCTCCTCATATCCTTCCTGTATGTATGTGTAAGAAGGACCCACAGCACATGTACGCTCATACCAAGCTATATATTTTCTCCAGTGGTGGAAGGCCTTCCCGTGAAGTAAAAGCAACGGCACGACAAAACAAGAACCTCTAGGTCATAGGCGTGCCCATGATCATTATTCTAATGGTTCTTAGTAAGAAAGAGAATAAACATCTTCACAGTGTAATTTAGTTGTATACAAAAAAACTTGGATGAATCTAAGAAATATTTCCAGAATGTTGGCAGCATTGATATTCATGCCTGCGCGAACATTGTGCGCACGCATTATAAATCTTTTGATCGGTAATTTTGTCAATTTTTAAACGTAAAATACATTATTTTAAGACATTATGGTATGTGTAGTTATTGGGTGTCGAAAAATATAATGGGAAAAGCAAGAAAATTCTGGATTTCACATGTAAGAACATGATTCTTAAATTATTGTTATTGACAGGACTGGGGACAACTGTGCGCTAAAGTATTGTTACGAACGTATGAGTACGTGGGGCTTTATCGTGTGTGTGTGTGTGTGTCCACCTCTAGCATAGTCTACTGTGAGTTTGTGCGTGTGCATGTGACTTGGCACATTAAGTTAACTGGTATGCGTTTCTGGAATAATATCGAACAGTATAGAGGTGAGTGGTACAATCCACTATAGAATAATCTAGAACAAGCAAGAATCGTCCCTTTCGTACCTATATAAACGAGCCGCAATGGTACAGAGGGCAGAGTCGATTGAAACATTGAGCCGTGAAGTCGATGAGCCAAGAACTAGAAATCAGTACATTGTTAACCGAAATTGTGTAAAATAAATTGCAATTTGATGAAAAGAACCCAACTAAAATCATTACAGTATGTATCAGTGCCGTAATCTAGGGTCTAGTCCTCTTTATTGTATTTCAATGCTGTTACCTCCATCGATATATAGAACAGGATGGGCTAAGAAATCAATCATTTGATAATTAGAAATACGCTATCTCACTCATCATACAAAAATCCAAATTCAGTCTTTCGGTAACCTTCCAACTGTCACCAGGTGTGTTACTTTATTGGAAAAAAAATCCATATAAATGCCAAACTGGGTATTTTCTAAACGTGCCTACAAAAGAGACGAAATGTGTTAAAGAACATGGAATAATATTTCACTCTAATCACTATTCTATATGATTACGTAGACAAAATATATTTTTAGTTCGTCGAAATATTTTGTTCGCGAAAGTGACAGCCATTTCTAGAACTAGTGATGTTCAAATATATAGGTACTTGCTTCTTCAAGTATGTAACTTCTATGCTCGCGGTAATAGATACTTGTGAAAATCATCCCGTACATCAGCGGTCCGCAACTTTTTTGATATTGCGACCCCAAAATTAAAAAAAGAGTTATGAGCGACCCCAGAAAAAAAAATCGCGGGCGCGGGAGCGGTGAGGTTGTGACGGGCGGGACTGGACAGGTCGTTCAGTCGTGATTATTTTCGATTCTTTCCGTTTTAAGGACATTGTGTTATTTTGTATGTAAAGAGAGGTTATATTTTATGCATAAACCTTAATAAAATTCGATAAGTACAGGACCTTGTTGACTTTTTTGGCGACCCCTTAAATATCTTTCGCGACCCCACACGGGGTCGCGACCCCGGGGTTGCGGACCGCTGCCGTACATGATGAGGTGGGAACATTTTTGAATTCGGAATTTATCAGATATTTTCATACTTTCAACAACACTAGTAACAAACACGTTACCATTGTGATTTCATGGGTTTCCATGGTGATATGTACATAGATTGAAGACGGAGTAGAGACACGTTGCTTACATAGAAAATAACAAAAGCATTTCGTATGTCGTGAGCGAGACAGCACTATTAACAATGTATGGTGTCAAAGACGTTGCATCGTGTCGATTGGTACTAAATCACATTCATAGTCCTTCCATTGAATACACTTCCATGGTTACCTCAGTATTGTTGCCAGAACATTCTCCTCGAGGCCACTTGGCTCGTTCTGCCTCCACAGTCTTGCTCTCCCATCCACTGAGGATGCAGGTACAAGGAGCACCATCGGGGGCTTGTTTGCTTTTTAAAGTAAAAATGGAAATGGGTCGATATGCTCTCCTGGCTATTTGTGGAGCAAGACAGATGGTGGGTGAAATATGAGAGCAATTACAATTTTTTTTTTTTTAAGAAATCCTGTGCGGGAGACTCCCTAGATTCTAAAGACTCTAGGGGTCTATGACACTTGTTGTAGTGCCGCAGAGGGGTACGAGCTTGGTCGTCGCTACAAAGCGCCAATACTCAAGCAAGACCCTAGTTGCTGTAAGGCTGGATGGACCTTTGGTGACCGGTCATTGGTAAAGGTTTTTATGAATTTTTCAACCCAGCGAAGAGCACATTCGAGATATAAATGGTATATTTTTGTGCTCCGCCGGGATCCGAATCCGTAACCTTCCATTTACGAGTCCGAAGTGTTGCCACTACGGACTACGGACCGGTCCAATTAACCGGTCCATTATAATCTAATCTAACAAAGGTTGCAAAAATATGTAACTTTGGGGATTCACATTATATGCATTTCGCAAGCAGACACGTATAAACTCGTGCTTAAATATGCCGCATGTGGACTTACAACATAAAAACTCAAATCTCAAATGAACATACACCCTGCAACTCTTGCTGACCTTCTCTGGAACAGGGGTGACATTGGCAAAGTGAACCATTTTCTACAGCATGAGTGGTCAGCCGCATACCAATAATAACTTTTTTAAAACAGTATCTGAAGTATTCGATTTTATATAATAGGTGGAAGGCCAACCACACATACACAAGGACCGCCCTAATGATGATCGTGTGATCGATTTGAAACGTCGGCTCGAGAACAATAATAGCCAACGGATTACCCGGAAACTGATAAGCATTAATAATATTCGTAAAAGCTAAAAATTTAACATATATATAAGAGTAACAGAGACTCCCTAGATTTCAGAGACTCGGGTCTATTATTGATTTTTGTTGTGGTGCCACAGAGGTGTTGTTTACGAGCTTGGTCATCGCTGCAAAGCGCCAATACTCAAGTAAGATCCAGTTGCTGCAAGGCTGGATGGAACTTGAGTGACCGGTCTTTGGTAATGGTTTTATAAATTTTTCAACCCAGCCAAGAGCATATTTAAAAATATAAATGGTATATTTTTTATACTCCACCAGGATTCGAACCCACAACCTTCCATATATGAGCCCGAAGTGTTTTTTTTTTATCTTGTACAAAATTTACGTTTTTCATAACTTCAGTCTTACTACAAGCAATGACCTTTTTTAAATCACATTACTTTGAACTTCAATGACAAACGAGTAAGGAAAATGCGTAGGTACAAAGTTTTAGCTCGACAAAAAAAAGTTTTTGGACACAATTCTCAAACACTAAATTCTCATAACATAACAGAACAGAATAAAACTTCTCGAGTATTCTACAATGTGAATAAATAACAAATAGCACATCGTCTTAACTTATTCATCGCGGGGCTAAAAAAAGGGCAAACGCTTTCGCAGTGAATAAAATATGTGCAAAGAAAATTTTGGCCACGCACTGTGCGGGGTAGTACAAAAAATATTATCTCCCTTGTTTCGTTCTGTTTCATATACCTCTTTAACGAATGATTCACTTTACGACTGATTTGCATAACGAGTAAAACACATTCCTCCTAATTCATAAAAAAGTTTTAATTTTTAAACCAGTATAAAGTCAGATTTCCCATACTCATAAGCTGGTTTATCTCTGGTTTTGGGTTCAACCAATCTAATGAATCAGGTCGATTGTGAATGTACGTTTTCTTCAATCCATTTTCTCTATTTTTTCCCAAGTTTCTGTGGTCTGTTTAGTGAAAAAATCGTCAGGCAGATACAATTTGTAGCCCTCCAACAGAGTGGGACTGTCAATTAAGCAGTTGATAACCTTAATATTAGGATGACTTATTTGGTGAGCCCTTTTTTTGTGCGTATCACACCTCAAGAGCCCTCTGCAAGCTTTGTCGTCGCTGTATTCTTAAGCAAGACCCAGTTGCTGTAAAGCTAGATGGACTTTTAGTGACCGGTCTTTGGTTAAAGTTTAATGAATTTTTAACCCAGAGAAGAGCGTATTTGAAAATATAATTGGTATATTTTTGTGCTCCGTCGGGACCCGAACCCACAGCCTTCCATTTACGAGACGGAAGTGTTGCCACTGGACTACGGACCGGACAGTGGATTGTTTGAAATACAAAGTGAATGCATCTACCATCAATAAAATCGCCTTCTTATTTATTCTTTGTTGTACATAATGGTGATTAAAATGATGATTGGTTCGCTTAACGAATGTTTCACATAACGAGCTAGATTCCGTAGCAAAGCCGAGGTTGCACTGTACATCTTTTCCGCTTCTCCGTTTCTCTTGTTTGGTTCTATTTGGAAATCATGATAAAGGACGGAGCAGTGCTAGTGAGGGAGTTGTGAATGGCAGGGGAAAAGCAACATAAAAAACAACTGGCGGCAGGGCGGAAAGTCATAGGGTGTTTGCTGTGCCGTAAAGCTGAAAATCGCGTGGCGGCATTGAAAACTTATTCTTTGAGAAGATCGTAGATCATCATGACTTTTTTTGTTTTAGATTCTGCAGTTATAAATAGGGATTTGGTGCTTGTTTTATAGCATTGTCATAGGCTCTAAAAGTACTATGATAATAATAATGTCTATAATCTAACTGTGCTATTCTAAGGCCCTGTATTTTCAATGTTAGCTTATGTGACTTTAAACTCATAAAAAAAACTACCCACACGGTTGACATTAGTGTGTCCTTTTCAATCAGTATAAAGTCGTTATGCTAACGTTGAAAATACCGGGCCTTAGACATTTTAGTCGTCCGTTAAGCAGACGCTTTTAACAAACTAATGATGCATTTGTATGAATATCTGTCAATCCAAGATGGCCACAAGTGAACAGCTGATTTCAAATATCTTCTTCGTACAAATATTACCGAAATTCGGTAGGTAAGAATGACCGTGGTGGTGAGACTTCCAGACAAGGCATCATTAGTTTGTCAAAGCGTGGGCTCAACGGACGACTAAAATGTACATATAAGAATAGCCCCGTGGCAAATATATATTAACATTCATAATTCATATCAAATGCATGCCCGCAAACAGACACGTGTGAGTTCGCGCTTACAAATGCTGAATGTGTACTTGTAAATTAAAACCGAACTGCAAATGAACATAAGCCCTACAACTCTTGACGACCTTTCCTAAAACAGGAGTGACATTAGCAAAGTGAACCATTTTTTTAACAGTATGGGTGATCAGTCCCATACTAGGTAATCAGTTTTAAAATATATTTTCAAAATTATTTTTCAAGTTATGTGAATGCATTTTTTTTACGTTTTTAAAAAATACGTAATATCTGTCTATTTGTACCTACGTGGGTTGAAAATTCTAGAATGATGGTTTTTAAGTACGTGGGTCTCAATGCTCTGGAAATTTGCATCAGCTGATTTGGAAACGGTCCAATGGATACTTTTTATATCTCTTCTTGCGTCAGCTGATGGACCAAGTCATTTGACACAGTAGAGATGGAATACAAAACCTTCTCACGAGTATTCTTTGTACCTTATATTGTATTTTTTGTACCTGAATCATGGGCGTAACTAGGAAGGGGTATGTTCAAGTTGTAGGGCGTATGTTCATTTGAGGATTGTATTTTATTTGTAAGGACACATTCAGCATTTGTAAGCACAAACTGCACGTGTTTGTGGGCATGCATTTGATATGAGCTTTAAATGTTAATATATCTTGGCAACTTAGATTATAGATTATAGAAACCAAACCTCACATGAACATGAGCTTTTCAAATCCTGATATTTTGATTGCGCAGCCTACTCTTTGAGAAAACGCCATTGAGAAAATTTTACATGAGCAATGTTTGCATGTGTACTGGACCAATGTGTCTTATAAAAACAAGAAATTTATTTAAAAAATATTTAAAACAACTCTCACATTATTGAGTTTTACGGGTTTTCTTAGCTCAGATTGTGTAGAATTTGAAAAAGTCATATTTGACAAGATTGGCGTATACTGTAAACAAGAACTGGGGGAGCGAGTAGTAGATTGAATGGTTCTCTCAGTCTAGCTAAATTTGGTTCATAATTCTTCCTCTGTCATAATACTGATCAATATGCGGGGCTTGGCTACTCTGCCAATAATGACTCTGCCATTCTTATTCATTACTTTTTATTCCATTTGTGAATCATTTGTTACACAAAGAATAGTATTACTTTTCTATTTTCACATTTCCCTAATTTACATTCGAATCTAGTACAGTAGTGGATGGCCATTAAAAATGTATTCAGCTGTATTAGATTTCCAAAAATAAGCCAGTACTCTTTTTTTTATCGAGCCCTTGTAAATTCTACGTGATATTTTATTGTATTCAAACGCAACGCAACTAAGCTACACATATAGTGTAACTTCTTGCCTGCGTTATCCCTGAAGGGGTGGCATGTGGCGATTCGGGACCTGTTTATTTTTACGGGTAAGAGGGCCGGCCTCACACCAACCACTTTCAGTTGAAGTGGGGATTCCCAGCTCCCGGGGGGGGCTGGTTCTCATTTCTCGCGAAGGCTGAGTAAACCTTGAGATCAAACCCTTGCTCTCGGCATCGAATGCAAGCATTCTACCAATTGAGCTATCGACCTTTTTACGAGCTTGGTCGTCGTCGCTACGAAGCGCCAATTATCAAGCAAGACCCAGTTGTTGTAAGGTTGGATGGACCTTTCAGTGACCGATCTTTGGTAAAGGTTTATGAATTTTTCAACCCAGCGAAGAGCACATTTGGAAATATAAATGGTATATTTTGTGCTCCGCCGGGATTCGAGTCCACAGTCTTCCATTTACGAGTCCGAAGTGTTGCCACTGGACTACGGACCGGTCCAAGAGATGCCAACAACACGCGGTGTACCGGAGCGGTCACCCATCCAAGTAGCATCCGCGCCCAATGTTGCTTAACTTCGGTGATCTGATGAGAACCGGTGCTTTCAACATGATATCGTCGTTGAGAAACTGGGAACTCTTGCTTGAGAATTGGCGCTTTCTACAGCGACGAGAAAGCTCGCAGAGGTCTCTTGAGGTGTGATACACACAAAAACAGCGCACACCACATAAATAATCCTAATTTTATTATTGTTATGTTGTGATTTAGTGTTTGTGTTGAGCTTACCCGCCATAATCTCATAACATGCTGGGTACGAGCATTTGTTGTTACGTATGTCAACAGAGATGGGTCTTGCGGTCCATTGTGTGATGATCTTGCGGTACTGACGACTTGCCTTCATCCTACACATCCTTCCTCTTGTGTAACTGCTTGTTTAAGATCTGAGACGTTTTGGCAAATAGCTTTTCTTCTCAAAATACCATTTATTCTTTACATGAAAGAAGCATGTAAGGATAAAAAAATAAATGGCGTTTGATCTGTAATGCTGGCGGCTAGGGCTAGGGTTTCTCAAAATTTTCAAATTTTTTTGAGTTTCAAATGAGAATTTTGTATTTGATTTCAATGTTTGTTTATTTCTGAAATGTAATTTGTTGTACCTATATATTCCTTGACTTATAGGTTGATATGCGGCTGACCACCCATGCTGTAGAAAATGGTTCACTTTGCCAATTTCACCCCTGTTTCAGGGAAGGTCGGCAGGAGTTGCAGGGTGTATGTCCATTTGAGATTTGGGTTTTTATATTCTAAGTTCACATTATTTATTTACTCACTTATGCATAAATGAAGGTAAGGTTACATTAAATTAGGTAAGTCTTATTTTTGGTAAGTGACTGACCACCCATGCTGTAAAAATGGTTCACTTTGCCAATGTCACCCCTGTCTCAGGGAAGGACGGCAAGAGTTGCAGGGTGTATGTCCATTTGAGATTTGGTTTTTATGCTGTAGGTTCACATGCGGCATGTGCAAGCGCGAACTTGTACGTGTCTGCTTGTGAGAATGCATGTAATGTGAATCCCCAATGTTGCATATCTTTGCAACTTAGATAAGATAAGATTAGATAAGATAAGATTAGACTCTCGTTGTACAGGTTTGAAATTTTTGGGTTAATTTTTGTGTTGATTGGAGAGAAAAACTTTCCGAAAAAGATTTGTGGTTGATAGTTTGTCAAAGTAACTATACCTATGAAGATATTGAACGCACCATGGGCCTTTCATCTCTAGAAACACAGAAAACTGTAGAAAATGGTTCACTTTGCTAATGTCACCCCTGTTTCAGGGAAGGTGCGCAAGAGTTGCAGCGTCTATCTCCAATGTTCATTTGAGATTTGGGTTTTTATGTTGAATGCGGCACAGGCGGTATTTGCAAGCGCGAACTTGTACGTGTCTGCTTGTGATAATGCATATAATGAAAATCCCCAACGTTACATATTTTTACAACTTAGTTTTGATTAGATTAGACATATCGCCACCCTAAAGGTTAAACTGAATAAGTGCTGATTCACTGATTTGTGAAATCGTAGATAAAACTTTTTATTGCGTGCAATTTCTCGTAGGGAACGAATCAAATAGGCAGCAATACTTATTAAAAACTTCTACATTACAAGTTTATTTCTTTTTATTAGTGTTTCCTCTCGTAGAAAGTAGGAAAAAGTGCATTTTATTTGAAAAACCCATTGTTATGTTAACAATTGAAGGTACTCCCAGGATGTACCTACAGGATACTTACTCCGGCTAGCTATCATCAGCATCACTCTCAGGGCGTGGGGTTCTTTCCTTGTGTTCCTTACTTGTATTTTGGGAAGGGTTGTATATATATATAGATATATTTTTTTTTATTCAATTTAAAAATAGGTTACATTAAATATTTACATTTTTTTTTTTTACATTGTTATTAGAATCTAATCCTCAGGCGAAAGCGAATGCTTGTGTGCCTTAAGGGCGAGAGCTTAAATATTTTATTTTCATTTACATAACTATAAAGGGGAAAAAGGGGAAATAAGGGAATGGCCCGACCTGCACCTTGTCACTAAAACACTCCCTACTCTGTTGACTGGAGTTCCGAGCTGAAGGCCTAAGGCAGCGGCGGCTCACGAGGCGGACGCCTCCACACGTTGGAGCCCCTGGGTGGGCGCTCCAATGAACCCGTCTCTGGTCCACTAGGCGGGTGCCTTGCTGGCAGGAAATCCAAGTAGATGGTGAGGAGGGAGCTTCATAGTAATGCCCCCTCTTGCACCACTTGGTGCTTGGTCGCCGACGTCTGACTCTGTTCACATCTTGCCGAGAACTGAGGAGCGATGGCCCGATTAGATCGCACAGCGCAGTTCAGTTGCTTCCGTGGACGCTCGGCTCTGTTCGGCCCACGACACATAGGTACTGCACACTTCGAGAATGTTCTTTTATATGTTATTTAGTAAAAAAAACATAACACCATGTTAGCTCAATATGTCATTTATTCAGTTTTACCTGTAAAACGCAACTAAGCTACACATGTAGTGTACCTTCTTGCCTGCGTTATCCCCGAAGGGGTCGTATGTGGCGCTTCGGGACCTATTTATTTTTACAGGTAAGGGGGCCGGCCTCACACCAACCACTTTTAGTTATTGGTAGGTATTGATATTACCAAAGTAGTAGGTATTGATATTACCAATCAAATGCAACTTTTACCTCTTCCTACGATAATGGGGTGGCTTTATCTCAGTCCTAATCGTCCCACATCCTTCCACTGTCTCCTTTACACTTTCCGGCAGCCCGTCTTGCTTAAGCCCTTATTTGCATTAGGCTGGTCCGCCCTTGACCTGAGGGTAGGGGGCCTTAAAGGCAGCACAGGAAGTCCGTACAACCCTTATGAAATAATTAAACATGACCCACTCTATTATTATGTAATTCACCCTTTTTGAAAACCAAAATTTCGTCGCTGCAAGTCAAATAAAAATTATGCGACGGATCAAAAAGAAAAACATAGCATAACGCAACTCGCAACTACGCAACTAAGCTACACATACAGTGTAACTTCTTGCCGCGTTATCCCCGAATGGGTCGCATGTGGCGAGTTGAACCTATTTGTTTACGGGTAAGGAAGCCGGCCTTACGCCTTAACCACTTCAGTTGAAGTGGGGGTTTCCCAGCTCCCGAGAGAGCTGGCACTCATTTATTGTGAAGGCTGAGTAAACCTTGCCGGTATTTTATTTTGGGATTTTAAATAAACACCGAAACGGGAAATCATTTCTGACACCCTCAGTGGGATTCGAACCCGAGCTCACGGCATGGAATACAAGCACTCTACCAACTGAGCTATCGACCGGACTAAACTTTCTCAGAAATAATATGAGGTTGATTTCTTCCATAGTGCACATTCCGAATAAATGCACGTTGCACATATTATTCCTTGACTGATAGGTTGGTATGCGGCTGACCACCCATACTGTAAAAAATGGTTCACTTTGCCAATGTCCCCCCTTTTTCAAGGAAGGTCGGCAAGAGTTGCAGGGCTTATGTTCATTTGAGATTGGGTTTTTTATATTGTAGGTCCACATGCGGCATGTGTAAGCGCGAAATTATGCATGTCTGCTTGTGGCAATGCATTTAATATGAATCTCAAATGATACATATCTTTGCAGCTTAGATTTAGATTTTAGATTTAGATTTAGCACATAATATTTTTAAGCTTCCTCGTTTTTTCTATTCGTATTTCGGACATTCAATGACGCTATTTATTTTTCAAATCAATTTATATTCTGACTGGTATTTACTTACTCAATCTGGCTTACCAGCTCTTGGAGTCTCAGGGCCTCCCGCACCACAATCCTCCAGGACTCTCTGTCTTGTGCTGCTTCCCTCCATGGTCCCCTCACTCCCAGAACTTCGGCGTCGGCTTCAACGTTGTCTGCCCACCGCATCCTGGGACGTCCGAGTGGTCTAACACAGTAGGAGACATCATCCAGGATATTTCTGATTATCTTGGAGCTGATTTTAAAAATGTAATTTGTTGTGTATGTTCCTTGACTTATAGGTTGGTGTGCGGCTGACCACCCATGCTGTAGAAAATGGTTCACTTTGCCAATGTGACCCCTGTTTCAGGGAAAGTCGGCAGGAGTTGCAGGGTGTATATTCATTTGAGATTCCAGTTTTTATATTGTAGATCCACATACGGCATGCTTAAGCGCGTAAAAATGCATATAAGATTTAAAAAAATGTAATTTGTCATGTATGTTCCTTGACTTATAGGTTGTTATGCGGCTGACCACCCATACTGTAAAAAATTGGTTCACTTTGCCAATGTCACCCCTGTTTCAGGGAAGGACGGCAAGAGTTGCAAGGCTTATGTTTATTTGAGATTGGGTTTTTATATTGTAGGTCCACATGCGGCATGTGTTAGCGCGAAATTATACATATCTGCTTGTGGGAATGCATTTAATATAAATCTTAAATGATATAGCTATATCTTTGCAGCTTAGATTAGATTAGATGTGAATCTGTAATATTACATATATTTGCAACTTAGATTAGTTTGGAGTTCTCTGCACGCCCTACATGTCTAACCAATATGTTTTTTTATTATTATTTTAAAATTGACCGGTCTTAGTCTAGTGTTTAACATTTCTGTTGATAACTAAAAAGACGTGTTCAATTTGAATCCACGTCAGATCTAAATTTCATTGATTTATTTTTAACGTGGGCTAAATATGTACATAATCTAATCTTATCTAATCTAATCTAAGCTGCAAAGATATATATCATTTAAGATTTATATTAAATGCATTCCCACAAGCAGATATGTATAATTTCGCGCTAACACATGCCGCATGTGGACCTACAATATAAAAACCCAATCTCAAATGAACATAAGCCTTGCAACTCTTGCCGTCCTTCCCTGAAACAGGGGTGACATTGGCAAAGGGAACCAATTTTTTATATTATGGGTGGTCAGCCGCATAACAACCTATAAGTCAAGGAACATACATGACAAATTACATTTTTTGAAATCAATAAATAACTATATATACATGGACATAAAAAACTAATTCATAAAACCAATTTCACTTTAACAAACCCCAGCCGCCAACATCACAGATCAACCGCCATTTCTTTCTATCCTTGCATACTTCTTTCATTTCCTCCAGAGTCATAACCTTCTTCATACAAGCTCTTCTTTTATTATTTTATTATTATTACATACTTATGTAATATCTCAAAATCAGACATACACCCTGCAACTCTATCCGACCTTCCCTGAAACAGGAGTGACATTGGTAAAGTGAACCATTTTCTACAGCATGGGTGGTGAGCCGCATACTAACTTCCATTGAAAAAAGATGGTCCATGGAGCAGCTACGGATTAAACGTGCTGCGAATAATCCTGATAGAGGACCTAATCCAGCCTCAAGAAATCACTAAATCATTAGCATATCTTCATAAGAATATTATTTTAATTTTCCTCAGGTGGAGTACACAGAGGTGGAGAAGAGTCCATGGATGTGTCAGCTGATCTGACTGAGCTGGGCAGGACTCCTATCTGCGTGGTCTCCAGTGGAGTCAAATCCATCCTGGACATCCCCAGGACCTTGGAGTATTTGGTGAGCTAATACTCGTAGTTGCAAAGAATGAATGATGATAGACTGACAAAGTATGTATACAAAGAGAGTGTAAAAGGAAAAAGAGGGAAGGGACGACCGAGAAAAGTATGGAGTGATCAGATTGTGGAGATTGTGAAAGAATGGGATATACAAAGTGACCGTAAAAGAAGAAAATGCATGAAAAAGGTGATGGATATGAAGGAGTTGAAAGAGGTATGTCAGGATAGGAAAAAATGGAGGCAACTCTGCAGAGGCTCTGGCCACCCCTAGCGGAATGGCGACAGAGTTACAGTTACAGTACAGTATAACGATGCAGTTGTTAGAAAATCTTCCAGAGAAAAGAAAAGCTCCTTGCTGAGGCTGAGTTAACCTTGGCGGTATTTTATTTAAGGTTTGAAATACACATTAAAACGGGAATTCATTTCTGACACCCTTTTTGGGATCAAACCATTGAGTAATAACATAGAGGAGCAGAAACTTACTTAGTGCATTGATACATACATACTATAAGTCCACATTTGTCTCAGTCCTGTCAAACGTTGCAGTGGTGTAGTCATACGAAATAAGGTCATTTTGTCCAAATTCATATTGTATTTCGACACCCAATTATACCACATGCCATGATATCTTAAAATAGAGCCTTTTTCCTTTAAAATTAATTAATTTTAGCGATCAAAGAATTTATACCGCGTGTTATCTGTCAACTGTAGTTTTTTTGTACATATAGAAATGCAACTGTGAAGTTTTTTGTTCTCTTTCTTACTAATGACTATTTTTAAGTAAGTTGAATCAGATATATAATCTCTACTTCCGTTAAAATAATTTCTAGTCCACAGATATCATAAGTTGATGGATCAAACCCTAGCTTTCTTGCATGGAACGCAAGCATTATATCTACTGAGCGATTGAACGGACAATTTATGTGTTTAAACTTTGTGAGCGCAGCACATGTAGGCATTCTGAATTGCCTTTGTTCCAGGAGACACAAGGTGTCTGCGTGGCTTCCTACGGCACCACCAGAGACTTCCCTGCCTTCTACACCAGGAGGTCTGGTTGCATGGCTCCTTACAACGTGACGTCACCAGGGCTGGCTGCCAGGATGGTGTACGCCGCTCAAAAGATGGACCTCAAGTCTGGCATTCTCATAGGAGTACCCGTGCCCGAGGAATTCGCTATGGACAGTAAGGAACGCTTTTTTCTATTAAGGTCTATTAGCTTGGCTTTCCTCTTCAAAATGTGACCTATAAGCTGTCTTCTCTCTTATACGTCCCTCAAAACCTCTTCGTTGGACTTATTTTCGACCCATGATGTCTTGGACATTTTTCTCCAAATCCACATCTTGAATGCTTCCAGGCGGTCTTTTTCATATTTTTGGATGGTCCAGGTTTCACATCCATACAACAGTCAACGATGTGGTTCGGTCAAAAAAAGTCAGCAGACTGTATTTGCTAGGTCATATTCCGCTTTGAACCATCAGTACCCTTAGTACGAGTTGCAAAACTTGAGAAATGTAAAGTTTGTGATTTCTCCCAAAATCTGCCGTTTTTGTTTCTTACACTTTATGGTCTTGGCAAAAGAGTTCCAGTGATGAAGAAAATCAAGTTCAAACAAACAAAAACGGCAGATTTTGGGGGAAATCACTCTTTAATAATTGCCGTAAACTTTACATTACTGAAGTTTTGCAACTCGTACTAAGGGTACTGAGCTTGGGATATACAGCTGAGGGGGAGGGGAGACTTGGAAGGGCGCAGGACAATGGGAAGACCCAGGGCAAGAAATATCAAGTGGTAGCAGAATGTTGTGCGGTTAGAATATGGAATTGGAGGAGAAAAACGCTACGCTTGCTTTGTAAAAAAATGTTATCATCTTTACATAAAAATATATTTTTTCGGGCTGTGTAGCCTAAGTACACTTAGTTCAAGTGCACCAGAACCTCTGAGAAGATCAAAGCGCCTGGCTAACCGTTGATAATGCCTATCAAAGCCTATGGGCAAAACTGTTTGGAAGAAAACCAACCAGACCACGGCTACACAGCCCGAAAAAAACTTTTTTTTATGTCAGCTACCGACTGTGAACGCTTCGATCTAAAATTAGTTATCATATTTGCTTAGTTTGTACATCATCCCACACAAGTCTACGGATTAGTCATTTATTCTTTTGTCATGTTTTGCCAGATGATGAAATGCAAGAAGCCATTTCTGACGCTTTGGAGGAAGCCAAGGAGCAGGGAATCCATGGAAAAGAAGTGACGCCCTTCGTCCTCAGTGCAGTCGCCAATATCACCAAAGGAAAATCACTTCAGACTAGTATCCTTTTACAAATGTCTTACAATTTGTCACTTTTATTCTGATAGTAAATGTCAGATCTTTTTATTTCAAAATCCCCACTTGTGATGGAAAAGACAAGCTGTTTTTCCGTATTTTGGGTGGACAGCCTGGTTTTTTTTAAAGGAATCCTGTGCGGAAGGCTTCCTAATTCTTGAAAGTCTTAGGAGATCTATGTCACCCTGGAAGAGTGCCGCAGGGGTGTTGCTTGAATTGCTGCTTCTGTCGTGGAGCGAAGCAAGAAAGTGGCGATTGATGTTGGTTTTGAATAAAACCGGATTAAATTGGGAAGGGAATACAGATACTGGTAGATCATTCCATAAACGGGCAGTTTGGCAAAGGAATGAGTCATGAAAACGCTGAGTTTCCATAGTTTTGAGATCGACGGCAAAGGGATGAATGAGAGTCGTACTAAGAGTTTCCCTTTCTGAAATTCGATCCGCTATCCGACGCTATCCGTCTGGTATTTCGTGTACAACGATTTGAGTTCTCTTACTTTCATCCATGCGGTCTACATGGTCCACCTTATTCCTACTCCATCTGATAATATCCTCAGTGTTGAACATGTTTCTGATTTCCGAGTTGCTTGATCATCGTATTAGTGCTTTTTCATCAATGGTGCCAAGCATTTTGCCACATCTTTACATTGCCAGATCTCCCTATGTTTCCTTGAAAAATAAATTCCAATCTACCTACCTTGCATTTCACTCCATCCAACCTTAATTCGCTTAAACACAGAAGGAAGGTTGGAACGCTGAGACTCTTCTATCTGTACCATAACGGTGTCTGTTCTGATGAAATATCCTCACTAATCCTCTCCTCGTCACAGCAAGGGTAACTCGCAGAACAGCTCACATTCATCCCTTTGCAATTGACATCAGAACAATGAGATCTTGGTCGTTCTGTTGCCAAACTTTCCGTTTATTGAACGAGTTCCCAGCATTTGTGTACCCCAATTTAATCATTATTTTTTCAGCTCAGAAGCCTTGAAGGCTCAGGGCCTCCCGCACTACAATCCTCCAGGACTCTCTGTCTTGTGCTGCTTCCCTCCATGGTCCCCTCACTCCCAGAACTTCGGCGTCGGCTTCAATGTTCTCTGTCCACCGCATCCTGGGACAATTTGGTCATGGTGTATTCAAAACCAATATCATTTGGCACTTCCTTTCAGCTTCTCAAAATAAAGGTAACACAACACTTGGCAGTTAACACCTCTGCTATTAAGGATCAGGACATCAACGGCCATTTCACCAGTACTCCTTCCGTAATATAATAATTCTCATAGATCATTAGATTCTGTGAAATCTTGAGAATGTCCAGCTCATGATTCTTTGTAAAAAATTGCTACGAAATGTATGGGAAATATCTATTGGAGAAATTACGGTCATTTTAACAGTGTAAATAAATACAGTCGACATATTAAAAATGCATGTTTTTTTTATTGAAACTGAGCCTTTGCTACTGAATAATTCGTAGACATCAAAATTGTTTCGCATCACCTCAAATATGGATGTATTTTAACCAAAATTAATGTTTTTCCTTACAAATGTTCCCACCAGACATCGCTTTGATAAAAAACAATGCAAAAGTTGGGGCCAACATTGCCTTTGAGCTGAACAAACTGAATAAAGAAACACCCGGTGGAAGCGATAACTCCAAATTCATAAATAAACTCCATTCTAAGCATTATTTGACAGCTCACAAAACAGACGACCATTTTAAACATAATTTGACAGCTCACAAAATGGACGACCGTGTAAACAAACCGGCCATCTTTAAAGATGGCGTAGCGAAGTGTAGTGATGTGAAAGCTGACGGAAATTCGAATAACTTTTCGAATATTCGTCCTGTGGTTATTGGTGGTTCGAATATCGATTATACGGTGCAGATACTAGAGGACCAGCTGAAGGTAAGTACTTGATTGTTATTAAATTAAGCATGTAATAATATAACAAAAATAAGACTTAAAAAACAGTATTTTTGCAATTTTGTTGAAAAATCTAACTTTTATTTCTTGTAATTTTTAAGATGTATTAAAAATGTATAAATAGAGTCGATATGATAAACATTTCTAAGCAGTATGTTCAAACTAAGTTTTTGGTTTTTGTCAAAGTTATGAATCTTCATTCAATGTTTAGGAATGTTTGTTCTCCACAGTTTGATGATTTTTTACGTTTTTCTCCAACTCAATAAAAAATACTTATTAGGCTCATTTCCTCCCATAGATGGGCTTTTCATCTAAAATTGAGATGGACCAAACTATTCAGGTAAATGTTTTGAAGTTTTTAATTCTAAATATTTTTTGACAGAAAATATCCTTGTTATTATATAACCTGAGAAAATACTGTAATGTTTTTGGTTCGAAAAGTCTCTAGATTAAAACATACAGATTTGCCAGCACATTCGCGAATATTCTACCAAGTTCAAGAGTACTAAAGGATCATTTAATTTCTAGATTTCTTAGGCCTATAATTATTTCTACCTACGGTGTACACCTATATTAATTTACTTTTGACATAACATTATAATAAATATTACTACCTACGATGTACACCTATATTAATCTACTGTTCTTATAGGTTGGTATGAGGCTGACCACCCATACTGTAAAAAATGGTTCACTTTGCCAATGTCACCCCTGTTTCAGGGAAGGTCGGCAAAAGTTGTGGGGCTTATGTTCATTTGAGGTTTGGATTTTATTTGTAAGTACACATTCAGCATTTGTAAGCGCGAACTACACTTGTTGGTTTGTGGGCATACATCTGAGAGCTTTAAATGAATATATCCTTGCAACTTAGATTATAGATTATAGATATAGTTTACATTACAATACTATAATATAAAAAAGCCTTATTGAGATTTCTACTTCTTTTTACGTTGAATCTCGTTAGTGTACTTCGCATGTCTTTTAATATCTTAAATCCAAGCTTTTTTAGTTAGTTTAAAAAAAAGCAGACTACGCTAAATGAGCATTTATTATTCTTCTGGTATATACACTTAGAAAGTCATATTAAAGAAAAGTGAATCGCGAATCAAAATCTTAAACAAACATTTGTTTTGGATGAATTTTGATGAAACAATGCGATAATAGCAAAAGCGTGCCAATTTTTACAGTAGACTAAAATCTAAATCTAAGTTGCAAAGATATGTATCATTTGAGATTCAAATAGAATGCTTTCCCACAAGCAGACACGCATAATTTCGCGCTCACACATGCCGCATGTGGACTTACAATATAAAAACCCAATCTCAAATGAACATAAGCCCTGCAACTCTTGCCGACCTTCCCTGAAACAGGGGTGACACTGGCAAAGTGAACCATTTTTTACAGTATGGGGGGTCAGCCTCATACCAATTTCATAGACAATTTCACAATAACCTGTCATTCAGTCAATTTGAATAAAAAGCGGCAATTTATGTTTTTTTTTTCGAAAATGAACTGTGGAAACGCAGAAATGAATTATTCTGTACTTTGATGTATTTATTCGATTTTCGAAAAAAAATCTAGATGATCGTCATTGGTTCTATACGACTCAAATAAGCATAAAGTAAGTAAAATATACTGGAGTGATGTTTTCCGGGATCTGTTGCCGTGGTCTGTGGGAGCTGGAGTTTCCGGACGTTTCGCCCATTTCTACGATGGGCTTCTCCAGCGTGAAGTATAATGATGAAGATGATCTTGATGAGAACTGTGATGCAAGTGTGTGTACACTTTCGGTTTAAATGTGGAAACTAATCTTCTCATCAAGATCATCTTCATCATCATACTTCACGCCGAAGAAGCCCATCGTAGAAATGGGCGAAACGTCCGGAAGCTCCAGCTCCCACAGACCACGGCAACAGATCCCGAAAAACATCACTCCAGCATCATCAGCCGGCCGTGTAAGCCTAAAACTCTTATTTAAGTAAAGTATGTTTGAAGGTTATAAGGAGGAAAGTAAATATGGAAATTTTATAGTAAAATTATAGATATCAAAAAACGATTAAAATTTCATAATCTCTATTTGACTCTCATAATCTACACTGGGATCTCGTCTTTAATTGGTTTTCTCCAATACTCTTTGATTTATTAAAAAACTTTTAAGAGCTTTCAAACTTTGATCTTCATAAAAAAAATAATAAAAAAAATGAAGTATTTGGGATACGGTTTATTTTTTATTTTCACTCATCAATCGTTGAACATTATATGATACACAATATTAAAAGAATAAATAAAATAAAATTATAATATAATTATTAATAATTGAATTTAGTTACATTTCTTTTAATAATTAAGTAAACTTTGGAATGAAGCTATGATACAATAGACAATATTATGTATATAATTTACTAAAACTTATAATTTAATATAATTCTTAGATTCTAAGTAAAATTCAGATTTACACACGTAAATAATGTATTATTTATTTTAATTACAGATCTCAATTGATTTGAGTTTTTTTTTTAAGTAAAGTGAAAACCTTTCAAGTTCTTTTCTCACATAATTTTCTTTAGATTTTTTTGAGGTTATGTTTTTTCTATAAAGAAAAGAAAAAAAAAGCGTTACAAGTTAATTGTTCTTTTCTTTAAAATTTAATTTACAAAAATAACATATCGCGTTATGTTTTATGTTCCAAGTATAAATACATTTTTTAGATAAAGTTATTAAAATATTTTCTTCTAAATTTAAATGGTGTTATATTTCAATTATTTTTCACTATTTATAAATAGGTTTATTTTTCAGAAACAAAAAAAATAATGGTCTTCAAAGAATGCTTGTCACTATATATCTACGTAATTTCAAAATAATATGTTTAATTATAAAATATCGAAAAATGTTTCTATCTATATTTATAAATAACGGTATTACATTGTTTTTTTTTTTTTAAATTAAAATGTTTTTTTTTGGGTTGGGTTAACATTTTTCAAGGAAAGAATAATATATTCGAATTTAAAAGTACGTACTTTCAAACAAAAGTTATTTTCGAAAAATAATTTCGAATATTTCTGACTTACTATTTCGAATACATACTTTGAATACATTATTTTGACTACATTTATATTTTGAAAGTTCATATTAAAAATGTATAATATAGTATATTTTGGTTATCATATGTATGTATAAATTTACTAAAATTCTAAGAACTTTTTTAAGATACAATGATAATATAATTATAATCGTTCTTTTAGGCTTCACTTTATAGTTTTTTACATATCTGTTTATTCGAATCTAAATAAATTTAAAACATCAAAAAAATCAAACTGTATGATTATTTTCGAAAAGAAATTATCCACATTTTTTTTAGAACCTCTAGTTTGTATACGATTTCAGTAATTTTATTAAAAATACAATAAGAATTCGATATTTATGATTTCTTAATTAAATAGTGTACATGGAATATTCATTTTTCGAATACATTTTTGAATTAGCTACAACACCATTTATTTAAAATATACAACATATATATTTTTCTTAAAGTACGTAATAAGATATCTATTTTTTATTATTAAAGCTCAAAGCACTTTTCAATCTTTCATTTTTTTCCAGCAAACCATTTTTTAATCAATATAAATTATTTCGTTTACACATATTTATAAATTTTACTTTTTAAGAAAAAAAAACTTTAAAATATTCATATTCTATTTTACCTAGTAGGTATATTTTACGCATGTGTACCGAACATTTTTTTTTACAAACAATATTTTCTTTGTAATTCGAATATATTTTTGTTAAAGTACCTACTATATACATCGAAAATGAAGAGAATTTATATACACGAAAAATCCTTTTTTTTGTGTATAATTCCAACTAAAATAATATTACCAATAATATTTATAATCTATAAATACTAATTAATACATAATTCGTTTTTTACAGTTAATATACTATTAAAATTAATTTCTATTCTATATCATTAAAAAAAGCCATCGTAAAAAAGAGGAATCGGAAAAAGTGAGGGACTGTCTGTCACAATCGGCTTTCTTCGGTTTTGTAAAGCAGTGTCTCTGTTTTGCACTTCAGAGTAAAAGAGACAAAGCTATACAAACCCAAAATTCTCTTTCATACGAATAAGTTCCATTTTATTGGGATTTTTTAAAATGATAATGCCTTAAAAAAAATCATAATATTAGTTTAAATGATAAGAAATACAATACAATACAAGATAAACAATAAAATTTTGATTCATAAAATGGGTGTCAAAATTATTTTCGTAATATATTTTTAATGAATCAATATCAAGTATTTATTTACGTTTAAAATGTAATAAAAATATGCAAAAGAACCTTAATATTTGAACGTTTCAGATTTCGTACAATTCGGTCACCGAGCTTCGTGTTTTAAGTTTTTTGTTAGATTTTAGATCTATGTATATATGAGTATGTAAATACCTACACACTTTGGGTAAATTAATATTCTTTCGATAAGTTTGTTTTAATTTTTACTTACAACAGTCATTTCACCCTTCAACTCTTGCCGACTTTCCCTGAAACAGGGGTGACTTTGGCAGAGTGAACCATTTTCTACAGCATGGGTTTTCAACCGCATACCAAACTATAAGTCAAGGAACATACACAACACATTAATTTTTTTTAAACGGATAAATAGTCTATTTTCGTGAAAATGATTTGTAGTCCACACATATCTTATAAGTCAATGGATGTTTATTGTTTAGTTCTATTTTGTATTGTTTGTGTATTAACACTGTGAAAATTAATTTTGATTAATATTTTTAATTTAAGGATTAATTTAAATAAAAACACTTTCATTTTCACTGATATATAATTTATTTAAAAAAAAAATTCAAAATCCCAAATTAAAAAAATGGGATTTTGAATTTTATTACCTGACGATGATTATAACGCATCGAAAACGTTTGTAATTTTTTTTAAATAAATTATGTATCAGTGAAAGTTAAACAGTGTTGTTATTGGAATTAATCCTTAAATTAAAAATATTAATAAAAAGATGTTTAGTTCGATTATTGAGGTAATATATTACTTAATTATGTAATGTTATTTTTTTCTCAGAAAAAAAATCTCCTTGAAAGTATTTTAACAAAAACTTGGGAAATTTAAAATAACAATTTCCCAGAATTTCTCGAACTTTACCGCCGGGCAACTTTTAAAGTTGGGAAATCTTTTTTCTTTGCTCAGGCGCTGCGTGTACAAACGCGCCCGTTTTATTCTTGCCTTTTTAAATCGCGAAATTTTTAGATTAATTAGAAATTTATTCACGGTCTGATTAATTTTTAAACGAATAAATTTATTCAATTACCCTTTATTGCTTTCGTTGTAAATGATTTTAAAGACTTTATGTTATTTTATTTTTTTATGAATAAACGCAAAAGCAACTAAGCTACACATTGTGTAACTTCTTGCCTGCGTTATCCCCGAAGGGGTCGCATGTGGCGCTTCGGGACCTATTTATTTTCACAGGTAAGAGGGCCGGCCTCACACCAACCACTTTTAGTTGAAGTAGGGGTTTCCCAGCTCCCGGGGGGGCTGGTTCTCATTTCTTGTGAAGGCTGAGTAAACCTTTGAGATCGAACCCTTACTCTCGGCATGGAGTGCAAGCATTCTACCAATTGAGCTATCGACCTATTTACGAGCTTTATCGTCGTCGCTACAAAGCGCCAATTCTCAAGCAAGACCCAGTTGCTGTAAGGCTGGATGGACCTTTGGTGACCGGTCATTGGTAAAGGTTTTTATGAATTTTTCAACCCAGCGAAGAGCAAATTTTGAAAATATAAATGGTATATTTTTTGTGCTCCGCCGGGAATCGGACCCACAACCTTCCCATTCAGAGTCCGAAATGTTACCACTGAACTACAAACCGGTCAAAGACCACACAAAGTTCGAAATTCGAGTTTTACCCTTTCATCGTGTAGAAAATAAATACTCGTATAATTAAATCACCCTCATATTCTTTAATGATCTCAGATCAACTTCGCAATGAATTTAATTCGTGTACAGAGTTTTTCAGGTCTTTCACATTTGTTTTTCACCGTTCTCTCTACGATCCCTCTCCCCTCTTCCCGCTTGTTTACGCTCTCGGCCCTCTGACGTCACAGCGCCTCGACCACGTCACAAAGCTGCCTCTCAATACGTGCGGGGGCGGAGAAACAGCAGACTAGACGGAAAAGCGGCAGCCGAGCGCTGTTGTACTGAGAGATTTTCCCTGTAAAGAATACGGGAGCTTCGGACATCATAATGTATGTATTATATCATATTAATATAAGATGATATATTTGATGAGCGCTGTTTATGTGTGTATCACACCTCAAGAGCCCTCTGCGAGTTTGGTCGTCGCTGTAGAAAGCGCCAATTCTCAAGCAAGACCCAGTTGTTGCAAGGCTGGATTGACCTTTACTTAGCTGTCTTTTGTAAAGGTACATGAATTTTTCACCCAGCGAAGAGCATATTTGAAAATATAAATGGTATATTTTTTGTGCACCGCCGGGATGAGAACGCAAAACCTTCCATTTATGAGTCAGAGTGTTAACTACTAGACTACGGACCGGTCGTTTAATATAATCTATATCATAACGTACTCCCAGACCTATAATCTATAATCCAAGTTGCTAAGGTAAATTGTCATTTAAGGGCCATATTAAATGCATGCCCACAAGCAGGCACATGTAAGTGCACATGTATTTACATACAAAGTCAACCAAATCTCACATGAACATAAACTTTGCAACTCCTGCTGCCTTTCCCTGAAACAAGGCTGAAAGGTGAAACAAGTTTTAGCAGCACGGAGGGTCAGCCTCATTCGTATGAGGCTGATTCCCCATCTCTAAAAACTTGGTTCACTTTTGCCAATGCCATCACGGTTTCAGGGAAAGGCGGTAGGATTTGCAAAGTTCTTCTTTTATTATGTTCATGTGAAGATTGGTTTATTTGGTATGTACACATGCAGCATATGTAAGCGCAAACTTGCATGGGCCTGCTTTGTGGGCATACATTAAATATGAGCCCTAAATACCAATACATCTTTCCAACTTAGATTATAGATTATAGTGTATTCAGCCTTCACAAGAAATGAGTACCACGCCCTCGGGAGCTGGGAAGCCCCCGCTTCAACGGAAGAGGTTGGAGTGAGAACGGGGCAAAAAGTTACACTATATGTGTTATTCCTTGACTTATAGGTTGGTATGAGGCTGACCACCCATACTGTAAAAAAATGGTTCACTTCGCCAATGTCGCCCCTGTGTCAGGGAAGGTCGGCAAAAGTTGTAGGGCTTATGTTCATTTGAGGTTTGGATTTTATTTGTAAGTACACATTCAGCATTTCGCACGTTTAATATTAAAGAGCAATAACTCAAAAATTGGGAAAATCGAGATTTTGTAATAAAACGCAAGAACAATGCGAGAAGAATAGGTAGAATGCGACAGCCGTTCAATTTGGACGAATATGACCGAGATAAAACATCAGCCGCCTTTTTCATCCCATACAAGTTGTACTGGTTGTCTAAACTTTAAACGTGATTTCCCAACATTCTTATTTTTTAAGTTATTGCTCTGTAGATTAAGCGTGCGATTTGTAAGCGCGAACTACACGTGTTTGTTTGTAGGCATACATTTGAGAGCCTTAAATGTTAATATATCTTTCCAACTTAGATTATAGATTAGATTATAGTGTATTCAGCTGTCACAAGAAATGAGTACCACGCCCCCGGGAGCTGGAAAGCCCCTACGACAACGGAAGAACCGCTCTTTCTTCTTTTATTTATCCCTCAGATGAAATCCGGTTGTGGCAACTGGAATGTGAGGCTTTCAGGAGGCCACTTGCGACCTCCATAATATAAGCTAACACGAATTCAAATCTTAACACGTTTCTCATTTCAAGATTAAATTAGAGTGTTTTTTATTTCAAGAGAAAAAAAGATTCGTGAAGAATTCAATCATCTGCTAATCATCTACTAATTATTTTATCATTTCAAAGAAATATTCAGATTCCTTAAAGTATAGGTTGGTATGAGGCTAACCACCCATACGGCAAAAGTTACAGGGTTTATGTTCATTTGAGGTTTGGATTTTGATTTGTAAGTTTACATTCAGAATTTTTAAGCGCTCACTTACACGTGTTTGTTTGTGGGCATGCATTCGATATGAGCTTTGAATGTTAATATATTATTGCAGCTTAGATTATTAATTGAAGATATAGACCCAGAGTCAAGAAAAGACTCACCGAACTCCAGTTTGATCTGCTTCGAATTGTTTATTGGGTTTCCTGTCAATCGTGCGCGTCGAGGATGAAAAGTCTTTGGGAAAATTTGCCATTGTCGCAAATGAACTGAAGAATTTATCAGGTATAGTTGTATAGGTTATTTTAAGAATAGTAAAGTGATATAGGAGGGACCAGGTTGATAAAGACAAAAGGATACAGGAACAAAATACGTAAAAAAACCTCTTTCCTTTCTTTAATTTTTAGAAATGTTCGTAAACATGACCGGTCAATGTTAGGATCAGAGGCAACACTTTGGACTCATAAATGGATGGTTGTGGGTTCGAATCCCGGCGGAGCACAAAAAATAGACTATTTATATTTTCAAATGTGCTCTTCGCTCGGTTGAAGAATTCATAAAACCTTTATCAAAGACTGGTCACTAAAGTTCCATCCAGCCTTACAGCAACTGGATCTTGCGTGAGTATTGGCGCTTTGTAGCGACGACCAAGCTCGTATACAACACCTCTTCGGCACTACAACAAGTGTCATAGAGTCTCTGAAATCTAGGGAGTCTCCCGCACAGGATTTCTTTAAAAAAAGTCTGAGTTCACAATAAGTTGTTTGCCGTTAATATTCCATAACGTTGGTTTAGCAGGAAGCTGTGGCCATATATGCGGGGTTTGTTCAGAAAGAAGCACCAGGATCCCTCTTTTTACGCTTCATGATCCCACACAGAGCGTGATGTTCACATTTGGGTAATGTTTTGAGGTTGGCATGAGGCTGAGTACCCACGACGTACAACATTGCTTCATTTTTGTGTGTGTTTCATACCAATTTTATAGGAAAAAGCGCAAATAATTGCAGATTTTATGTTCATTGATTATGACGCAAATAAGCTAAACATAAATGAAAAAAGAAAAACAGTTTTGTTTTCGATTACGTGAGTAAACAAAACTGTTTTTCTTTTTTCATTAATGATGAACGATTACAAAGTTAATGCCTCTACAATCAATAAAAAAGCTAAACATACATTATGTGTACCTTATAAATAAATTATCCTTGTATGTATATATATATATATATATATTATTCCTTGACTTATAGGTTGGTATGAGGCTGACCACCCATACTGTAAAAAATGGTTCACTTTGCCAATGTCACCCCTGTTTCAGGGAATGTCGGCAAGAGTTGCAGGGCTTATGTTCATTTGAGGTTTGGGTTTTATTTGTAAGTACACAATCAGCATTTGTAAGCGCGAACTACACGTGTTTGTTTGTGGGCATACATCTGAGAGCTTTGAATGAATATATCCTTGCAACTTAGATTATAGATTATAGATTATAGATATATGTATATATATACAGTGTAACTTCTTGCCGCGTTATCCCCGAAGGGTTTCGCATGTGGCGAGTGGAAACTATTTATTTTTACTGGTAAGGGGGTCAGCCTCACTCCAACCACTTAAGTTGAAGTGGGGGTTTCCTAGATCCCGAGAGGGCCTTGCTGGTATTTTAGTTTTGGTTTTGAAATAAACTTCGGAACGGGAAATCTTTTCTGACACCCTCGGGGGGATTCGAACCCGAGCTCTCGACATGGAATGCAAGCACTCTACCAACTGAGCTATCGACCGGACAACATGCCGTTACTTTATTTTGTATATGAAATAAACACCGAAAAAGGGAATAATTTTTGACGCCTATGCTGGTGATCGAACCCTAGCTCTCAGCATGGAAACCAGCCAACCACGAAGTATACCAACTGAGCTATCGACCAGATCCCATAAAATAATATCCTTTTTCTATTTTCGACTATTTTTCTTATTTTTCTATATTAGACCGACCACCCATCTGCAGATTTTTTTTCAATTTGCCAACGTCACCCCTGTTTCAGAAAAGGTTGGCAAGAGTTGCAGGGCGTATGCTCATTTAAGATTTGGGTTTTTTACATTGTAAATCCACATGCGGCATGCTTAAGCGCGAACTTATTCCCACAAGGAGTGCCACCCAAGGTATGCTATTAGTTTCAGTAACATCGAACCATTTACTTTTAGAGTCGTGGGCACGCCTCTGACCTAGAGGTTCTTGTTTTGTCGTGCCGTTGCTTTTACTTCACGGGATAGCCTTCCACCACTTAAGAAAATATATAGCTTTGTATGAGCGTCCGTAGTCTAGTGGTTAACACTTCTGACTCGTAAATGGAAGGTTGTGGGTTCGAATCCCAGCGGAGCACAAAAAATATGTCATTTATATTTTCAAATATGCTCTTCGCTGGGTGAAAAATTCATATACCTTTATCATAGACCGGTCACTAAAGGTCCATCCAGCCTTACAGCAACCGGGTCTTGCTTGAGAATTGGCGCTTTCTACAGCGACGACCAAGCTTGCAGAGGGCTCCTGAGGTGTGATACACACAAAAACAGCGCTCACAAAATAAATCATCCTAATATTATTATTATACATTTATTATTATTATTCCTTGACTTATAGGTTGGTATGAGGCTGACCACCCATACTGTAAAAAATGGTTCACTTTGCCAATGTCACCCCTGTTTCAGGGAATGTCGGCAAGAGTTGCAGGGCTTATGTTCATTTGAGGTTTGGATTTTATTTGTAAGTACACAATCAGCATTTGTAAGCGCGAACTACACGTGTTTGTTTGTGGGCATACATCTGAGAGCTTTGAATGAATATATCCTTGCAACTTAGATTATAGATTATTATAGATACATACAGGACTGGTACGAGGAGGGTTTGAGCATACTTGGGGTGTCTGCTTGCGAAAATGCATGTAATGTGAATCCCCAACGTCGCATATCTTTTCAACTTAGATTAGATTAGATGTCTTCTTGTTTTTCTTCTTTTGACGCTACATACGCTTCCCACGTTTTCCTGTAACTACTCGCATTTCATTTTAATTACAAAGCGCTGTACACAATTCCACGAAAAGCTGAATTCTACAGCGTGCACACTCTCATGCAGGTAGATAAGAGTGCTTCTCGAGGGCTCCACGACAAATCTGTCACAGACAACCCGTCTATAGACAACCCGGCCATAGACAACCCGTCCACAGACAGCTCGGCCATGGACAAATCGCACGCACGACAGTTCTTCCACACAAATAACTATAATGAATTAAAACCACAGTAATAAACTACAAAAAACTTCTGTGATTACAAATGCACACAGCACTGCATTTACGGAAGTGGCTCTTCATCACAGCAGCGCCTGAAGTCGATACACAGCTTCCTTAGTTCCGTGCAGCCCTTGTCTTCGGATCCAGTGGCGGAGAGATTGCAAATATGGAAAGAGGAATGCCCGGAGAGCTTTGTGCAGCATGCAGAGAACCTACCTCCAGGAAAGAACCTCAAGTGGCCCGTGTGGAAATCCATGAACAGATTGAGGACCAATGTTGGAAGAGCCCGGGCCAACATGCTGACCTGGGGATTTCTGGGACGGGAGGACTCTACACTATGTGAGTGTGGAGCTCAGCAAACTATGGAGCACCTGCGGTGTTGTCCCTCCTGTCCGACAAGCTGCTCCATGGATGATCTCTTTGCGGGAAACCAAAGAGCTGTAGGCATTGCTCGTTACTGGGCCAATACGGTGTGAAGCTGACACGAAGAAGAAGAAGAAGACAAACGTTTTTTGGATAGCAACACTTCTGTGTTGGAGTTGTCTATTATAATCTATTCTAATGTCCAAATGAGCCTTTTTCACTGAAGAAGACGATAGATTTTCAAAAGTGAAAAACATTTGTGTAGTTAAATTTATAAGTACACATTCAGCATTTGTAAGCTTAACTTGTTTGTGATATGCATTTAATATGAATTTTTAGTGTTAATATATCTATCGGTGTTATGGCTGAGGGATCAAGTGGCTGATTTTTCTAGCGTATTTGGAATATATAATCGTTGGTTCGATCCCCGCTTGGGTCATTTGACCATAACTTTGATCCTGGTTCAACAGATGTCATTGGGTAATTATCAATTAATGATTCATTCAAATATAAGCATGAATTATTAATTTATGATATAAATACCTGTTTCTGGCCAGGCAGAATAGGTAGGTGAATTGTATTCCTCTTCACAAATCTATTTAAAATATATATATATATATCTCTTTGCTACTCAGATTATAGAAATTTAATTTTATAATTTTTGGATAATTCAAACAAAACATTGTTTATTTTCAGGGAAAATTTATAGAAATTATAAAATTAAACACTATGAATTTTCACAGTGTTAATACACAAACAATGCAAAATAAGGTAATAGAAAGATTATAAATTATTATTTTCCGAATTGTCTTTGACCGAAAAGTCATGTGGACGTTAGTCCATATACGATAGTTATATCAATATATAGTTATATACAATACGATAGTTATATCGTGTGACCAAATTGTCCGTGGCCGATGTGTCTGTGGACGAGCTATCTTTGACTGACTTGTCATGACACACCTCTCGAGGCTTGCATTTACCTTCTCCTCGGTCGCTGCATAGACAACGCTCGCAAGACTTCCAACTTAGATTACGTTTAATTGAAGAGTATGAAAAGTCGCTTAAGGAATCGTTTGTTCGCGAGCACAAAAGGCAACATTGCGCTTAAGTTAAAAGTTCCCACGGGCCAGCTGGAGTTTTGTCTCCGACTAACAAGTTTGCTGGGAAAACTTGCACGAGTGAGAGCTTGCAGGGAAAAATTCTATTTGTACGCTTGAACATACTGTTTGTAGAATGGGTCATGTAAAATGTTCAATAGACAAACTGCTTTTGCTGATGTATAATTTCTACAATAATAATCTAAGTTGCAAAGATTTATAAAAATTCAAAACTCAAATCAAATGCATGCCCACAAACAGACACGTGTAAGTAACTGTCACTCTGTCGCCATTCCGCTAGGGGTGGCCAGAGCCTCGGCAAAGCGGCCTCGATTTTTTCCTATCCTGACATACCTCTTTCAATTCCTTCATATCCATCACCATTTTCATGCATTTTCTTCTTTTACGCTCACTTTGTATATCCCATTCTTTCACAATCTCCTCAATCTGATCATTCCATGCTTTTCTCGGTCGTCCCTTACCCCTTTTTCCTTTCACACTTCCTCTCTATATATACTTTGGCAGTCTATCATCATTCATTCTTTCCACATGCCCAAACCATCTCATCACATTCTTTTGTACTTTAACTTTCACATCCTCTTTCAAATTACATTATTTTTTTACCCATTCATTCCTAACTCTATCCCTCAAAGTTTTTCCTGTCATACTTCTCAAATGCCTCATTTCCACCGTACATACTTTACTCATTTCGCTATCATTCACTGTCCATGCTTCACTTCCATACATCGAAGTCGGTAACAATATGCTATTGTGTATCGCCATTCTCAGATCCATCGTCAGTCGCTTGTTCTTTGCTATTCTTCCTATTGCACCGACTTGTTTGTAAATCCCTGAAATTAACCTATTGATAAATTGGCACAACCAATGTTCCTTGACTAGAGAAATTATCGAAGGGGAAAATTTAAATGATGGTCGCCAATCTTAACTGAAGAGGCAGCATAAGAAGAAGAAAGCTTTTCAAATGCAAATATCAAATCAGCGACAAAGGACTAAAAAATAATGTCAAATGCTATGGCTGCTAAAACCGGCGCACAAAAAGACTAAAGGCAGTTTTGCACGGGCCATTACTTGTAATGTTGTAGCATATATTTGCAACGCAAAGGTCGCTTCACACAGTAGGAGCTGAAACGCCCTAAATCTGCATAACAAGAAATCTCATTTGCCAACACGCTGCCTTAGTTCTTGTTTATCGTATACGCCATTGAGAAAATTTTACATGAGCAATGTTTGCGTGTGTACTGGACCAATGTGTCTTATGAAAACAAGAAATTTATTTAAAAAATATTTAAAAGAAGTCTCACATTATCGAGTTTTACGGTTTTTCTTAGCTCAGATTGTGTAGAATTTGATTCATAAGACAACTGCATGAAAAAGTCATGTTTGACAAGATTGGCGTATACGGTTAACAAGAACTAGGGGAGCGAACAAGCTAGCACAGAGAGAGACAGAGAGAGACAGAGAGAGAGAGAGAGTGTTCAAGGTTCTTCGCTTTGACCCCGTTTTGAGAAATTTTATGATTTTGTTTTGCCCGGAAGCCATGAATCGTCTCGTCGATGCTCTAATATTGGTAATTTTACATTTTGAAAACTTGGTCGATAGTTCAGTGATAAATGAAAACTGTCGTAAAAGTTTAGGGTTTGTCTGTTGAGATTCATTTTAATTAAAATTTGAAAAATAAAACTTAAAAAAATATATATTTGGAATTTCCCTAGCAACCCGACTTTGTGACGTAACATTTTTGTTTTCATTACAGAGAAAATCAAGCGGTAAGAGTGACTCAAACGACAAGAATGTAAAATTCAATTAAACATATTTTGACATCTAGGCTGGTATGAGGCTGACCATCCATGCTGTAGAAAATGGTTCTCTTCGCCAATGTCACCCCTGTTTCAGAGAAGGTCGGCAAGAGTTGCAAGGTGTATGTTAATTTGAGATTTGGGTTTTTATATTGTAAGTCCACATGCCGCATGTTTAAGCGCGAACTTATACGTGTCTGCTTGTGAAAATGTATATAATGTTAATCTCCAATGTTACATATGTTTGCAACTGAGATAAGATTAGATACTGATTTTTTTTTGTTACTAAACAGCTCTTTTTCTTTATTTCAAATTTTCCTGGGGCGCCCTCAGTTTGGCATTTGGACAAGTTTTATAAAAACGGGGGCGAGGAGGAGGAAGGAGTGATGTGAAGAGGGAAATAAGTCTTACGTCAATTCATCTGAATGTCTTTAATGACGTACGCCGCTTTTATCTTCAACCCAAGCAAAAAGTTTTCTGAATTATTAAAAAAAAAAACTGCCTTATTGTTATTTTTGTTTGTTTGCTCTTAAATGTTAAAGAGCACAATATTTTTGTCGAATGCAAACAAAAACGTCGACGCTATGGTCGAGCGGTCAAGAGAGTGGCACTCGAATTGACGTTTATGAATCAATCGCCGGTTCGAGTCCCGTTTTAGCTGGAAGATGGCTTTGTGTTAACAGATGTCATTGGGTTGTTACTAATAAGTTATTCCTTTAAAAAATATATATATATACCTATAGGTTGCAGTGGCGAAGGGTGCCATACAAGCCGATTCCCATCGGTTTCCCGTTTAAAATGAGGCAAAAATGATAATACAGTAGACTGCATGGTTTCAATGGGAAAAAATACGTATCGTTTCTTTGGTTTTAAATGTATTTTTTTACTTTGTGCCTATATTTTTTAACATCATTTTAAAAGGGAAGCCGATGGGAACCGGCTTGTATGGCACCCTTCGCCACTGATAGGTTGCATTTCAAATAATCAGATATAAACAAAATTTAAGCAAAAAAAGTTGTAAAACAATTTTTGTTACAAGATAGATTTCTACGTTTTTCCAAAATTTAAAGTATAAATGAGAGAAAAATAAATTAAAGTAGATTTGTTATATACACGCTACATCTAACAAATGTCACTTTTTTAAAAAACTATTTCATATAACTAATATTGTCACTTATATGAACACTAAATTGTTTTAATAATTAAATTCATCATTTTTTATTTTTCATTTCAAATTTATGTTTTTGTGCCACGTTTAAACATTATATTTATTTAAGTTAAATTACATGTATCGTTTTTTTTATCACATAATATTATATAAATTATTTTATCACTTATCATTATCTTAGTTTGTTTACACTGAGTTCTTATTTTACTGCATTTATTTGGTGTTTCTTTAACCTCCAGTGTCATTTGGTTTTATTCTTAAACTAACCATTAAAATTATTGTTCGTAAAATTATTTCTTATTTTATAAAGCCATTCACTTTTTAATATTCTGATCGGGGGCTTAAAGTGTATTTGTTACACAGAAATTTTAAAAGAAATATGAACTTCAGAATCTTATATAACTTAACTGCATCCCGCAGTTTGCTTACATTTCAGTATTAACAGAGTCTTGTAGTAAAAGTAATTTTTAAAACCATTAAAATGTAGATCAGGCAAATTTTTTATTTATTTCTCTATGTATAGGACCGGTCCGTAGTTCAGTGTTAACACTTTGGACTCTGAATGGAAAGTTGTGGGTTCGAATCCCGGCGGAGCGCAAAAAAAATTACCATTTATATTTTCAAATTTGCTCTTCGCTGGATTGAAAAATTCAGAAACCTTTACCAATGACCGGTCACTAAAGGTCCATCCAGCCTTACAGCAACAGGGTCTTGCTTGAGAATTGGTGCTTTGTAGCGACGACGACCAAGCTCGTAACAAGGTCTATAGCTCAATTGGTAGAATGCATGCATTCCATGCCGAGAGCAAGGGTTCGATCTCAAGGCTTACTCAGCCTTCACAAGAAATGAGAACCAGCCCTCCTGGGAGCTGGGAAACCCCCACTTCAACTGAAAGTGGTTGGTGTGAGGCCGACCCCTTACCCGTAAAAATAAAAAGGTCCCGAATCGCCACATGCGACCCCTTCGGGGATATCGCAGGCAAGAAGTTACACTATATGTGTAGCTTAGTTGCGTTTGCGTTATGTTTTGTATGCCTTCGGTTTCGATGTCAATTTATTTCTTATTTGATAATTTTATTGGTTAGAAAAATGAGGAAACCATGTTGTTTCATCCAATCAGGTTTTTTTTCTTTTACTACCGCCTTGTACTCTTTTGTAAATACTGTAAAAAATGTGTTATTTTGTATTAAAATGGTTTTTAAACTTGTTGTCTCTAAGCCCTCGAATTTCATGAATAATAAATGTTGTTTTAAATACAACATATAATTATAATAGGTCCCGCTCTTTAAGCAAAAAATAATCCAAAATTTTCAGCAAAAAACGTTTAATTTTCAAGTTAGATTTGTACACGTAAAATAATCATTTTTCTTAAATTTTGGATTATTTTAATTTTATACATAATGCTATTTATTTATAAGCTTGCATAGGCAAATTACGTAAATATGTGGTACATAAGCTTTGTAGTAAAAACAGTAGAAAACTGCAATCTTTATATTTCAAAAATAAAATAGTAAAATAGTAACTGGATAGGCTAAGAAGTCAATCCTTTGAGAATTAGCAATGCGCTACCCCACTCATCATACAAAAATCCAAATTAATTTTATCGGTAACCTTCCAACTGTGAACAGGTGTGCTACCTAATTGGAAAAAAAAAATACATATAAATGCCAAACTGGGTATTCCCTAAACGTGCCAACAAATGAGAGTAAATGTGTTGTAGAACATGGAATAATATTTCACTTTAATCACTATTCTATATGATTACGTTGATAAAATTTATTTTTTGTTTGTCAAAATATTTTGTTCGCGAAAGTGACAGCCATTTCTAGAACTAGTGATGTTCAAATATATAGATACTTGCTTCTTCAAGTATGTAACTTCTATGCTCGAGGTAATAGATACTTGTGGAAATCATCCCGTACACAATGAGGTGGGAACATTTTTGAATTCGGAATTTATCAGATATCTTTATACTTGCAACAACACTACTAACAAATCCGTTACCATAGTGATTTCATGTGTTTCCTTGGTGGTTTGTAAATAGATTGAAGACGGAGTAGAGACTTAATACTTCATACTTCCTCCATGCATAAGAGTTATACTTTCGGGTGAAAATATTGTAAACAGCAACCTGCGCTACGTACCGTCTAAGGAATCTAGTCGGGCTGTTATGGACGACTTGATTAGACGTAGTGAAAATAAGATTCTAGCTTTTGATATATTTTAAATCAGTAAAAAATGGAAGAAATATAATGTTTTTAAAGATATCCCTTGGGAGCATCCACTGTACAAGGTAGATGTAGAAGATTCTAATCCGAAGAAATAGGAAATACTTTATAAAAGTATTTTATCTAAATTCAAAGAAATTTTTAATATTTAAACTGATCATGTTCGCTTGTCAGGGATAATTTTCATATATAGAACAAATGCCATTTGATTTTAAGACTGTGTGGCAAAACTTTTATTAAAAACGATTACTCTAAGAAAAGTTTGTTTTCTTGGATGCCATTTTGAAATTGCACTGAAATTTTAGAATCAGTTTTCTACTGTTTTTACTATTTTGTTCGCAAGCAGACTAACTCGATGTGTCGAATAAATAATGCTTGCTTATTTTGTGTTTTTAAGCTAAATTTAAACTATTAGAATATGCTTAATTTAAATATATAAATGTTTAATGGATAAGCATATATATTTTGGTATACCACCGCCATCCTACAATACTCAGCGCAACATTACATTTTTAGCATGCCTATACTTTTTTTTCATTCTGTTTCTTTTATCATTTTTGTCCCATATTTTTGTGTAAGAAAAGTAACAACAACCTATTTGAAAAGAATAGTTTTTTTCCAACCTTTCGCAATCAACCGATATGTATGCACTTTTTTCTTAATAAAACACCGTTTTGAAAGTTACTTTTTAATTATAAACATTCTTCAACGTCAAACCAATACTGAAATGCGGATAAAAAAACTTTGCAAGCGTAGCATTTTGCTTAGAAATGTTTATTTAACTAGTTCATTATGGACTGTATCCAAACCGTTTTTTGATTTGATTGTTAAAAATTATCGTTTTTCAGAAAAATGTTGGTTAGATTTTTATATATAAGCTCTCAAAGAGTCTAACGCGAAAAATGAAATTGAAATAAATTCAACGAACGATTTTCATTCGTTTTTAAAATCATTTTCATCTGTTCACAGTTCTCTTGCAGCTGATTTCATTTTTATTGAAAACAAAGATGAAAAATGTGCATAATTTTCGGTCGATTTGGTTCAAAACTTTATTTTTGTCATTTCAGTTGGAAAAAATATGAAAAAGTGTATTGCTAAAAATAATTTTTTTTTTGACCTAGATTTTTGTGTTTTGTAATTTTTAAAATACTAGGATATCAAAGCAGCAGTGCATACTGCATAAGCTGTGGAAATGTAGTTTTTTTCTGTATGGCTTGAAACTAATATTAAATAAAAAAATATATGTAATGCACTATTATTTTTCTTTCTTTAAAGATTTTTAATTTGTATCAATAAAAAAACACGGTATACAAATTTGGAAATTACGTATTACTTTCTGTAATTTTATAAGCATAAAAAAATGCAGTTTTATGTTAAATTGATTCATTAATATTTGCAAAAAAAAATTTTTGACTTTCAAACAAAAAATCCGTGTTCTTTTATTGAAGAAGTTTTTTTCTTTACTGTGAACATTTTTGTTAAAATAAACTAAAAACTATTAGAAGCATTGTGTGGTGCAGAGGCGAACACTCCATGCAGGCAAAATAACGCATGACAAAATAATTTGGCCTCCGGCTTGGGATGAATTTCAGGTTTTCCTAGTTGGCCATCTATGATGCAAGCATCTTGACTTTTTAGCTTCTTGCCCAAAGTCTATGTCCAAGGTTTTTCAGGTCGACTAACGTTTACGCACCTACAACCTGAAAAACCTAAGTTGGTCTGCAAGGCTTAAAGCTCTGATACACCATAAAGTTTTTTCAGTTGAATGTGTATTTTCCCATCGTTTTCATTCCTTGACTTATAGGTTGCTTTGTTTCACTTTGCCAATGTCACCCCTGTTCCAGGGAAGGTCGGCAAAAGTTGCAGGGTTTATGTTCATTCGAGGTATGGATTTTAATTTGTAAGTTCACATTCAGCATTTGTAAGCAAGAACTTACACGTGTTTGTTTGTGGGAATGCATTTGATATGAACTTTGAACGTTATTATATCCTTGCAACTTAGATTCTAGATTATTATAGTAGTTGTTATTGGCTTCTATGGAGTGTTCGCCCCAGGGGTGTAGTTGTGTGTGTATGTGTATGTGTGTGTGTGAAAACAAGCGAGGCATCTAAAAGTGGTAGGTCTTCCCCTGCATGGGCGGGTCCAGGCTGAGCGTGAGTCGGACGGCGGGGGCGCGCTCTCAGAAGGGCGGCGCCGCCCCCAGGGGCTGCGGGGCGGCTGAGCGGCGCCTGGGCGGCGGGGCCTCCATGGGCACCCGCCACCGCCTCCCGAACAGCCGCTCCAAGTAATATCCTAGTCAAATCCCCGGAGTAGCGTTTCCTGCCCCGACCCCGCCCCCTGCTCCGCCAACTCGCCTCCCACTCCTGTCCAGCTCCCGCAGCTCCAAACCATCATCCCCGTCTAGAAGAGCGCAACCACTCCCCCGCCTCTCAGAACCTAACCCACTCCCCAGCAGAGCATCCCGCTCTCCAGAGTTGCAAATAGTTCCGTTAGCGTTCACAGGAGGACCCGCCAAGCCCAGCTCTAGAGCAGCAGCGTTCGCGTCCAACTCACTTTGCAGGATCTTAATCTTTTGGATCATCTCCTTTATCTCGTATCGCAATATTCCGAGGAAGCACAGTTTTAAGAATGCAATGACACAGTAGCCTATCACAAAGAGCACGTCGGCAGTGTGCCTCAACCAAGCTAAGAGCCGCTCTTCGCATCCTGTTGTGTGTGGGTGCCTGCAAGGGATGGCCCTGTCCGCGCAACAGCTCACAGGTCCAGCCCAAGGCAGACTGCCATTGTGTCCGACGTTGAAGTCTTGAGCTCCCTGCACTCCACAGCAGCGAGTCTCCCTTTGCAGTCGGTCCCACAGCTCCGTGAATTCCGGTTCTGTTCCATAGTCTCTGTTTAGTCTGATTTTTAAACCTGGTCGCAGTTCCCTGCACAATTGTTCAAGTCTAAACACCCAGAACACTCCTACGGCTGCGTCTCCTAATAGCAGAGCTAGCAGCATCAGCCAGTAGGCGTTTAGCAGTTTTTCACTTAGTCTTAGAGCACCGGCACATCCCACTGCTTGCAGGAGGCCCCCCTGGGTCAGCAGGGCAGCGTAGGAACACAGGAGGCTCGGCTGGTGCAGGGCGAACCCTGGCACGAGGCGCCTTCTGTAGTCGGCCACGAGGGACCGGCCCGCCACGGCGCAAAACACCAGCACGGCCAACAGCAGGACGCCGTTGCACGTGTAGATCCACAGTCTGTAGTACCTGCAACAACAGCAAACACAGACCATCAGAAGCTGTGCATGGCGCGGGCATAGACCAAAACCTCTTCAACCTATTATGCAAATGTAGCAGAGACACAGAAACAAGAATAGAGTAAGATCAAAGATATTAAAGGTTTTTGGTCTATGCATTTCGATCACAACGAGACCTTATTTAAAATCCACTTCTATTTAAAGTTAAAGTTTATGGAAACTATTGGATAAACTGACCGGTAAAAATCTCAATGGTTGAGCTTTCAATTCCTGAGTTTCAAGTCTGACTTTTAAATCGACTGATGTCAGCAACGATTCCTGTTTCGTTGTTTTTGTTTTTCTTGACTTGATGTCGAGTGAATGATTCTATTGTTTACAAAGTAATTGAAACTTATCTTTTCTGCAGTAAAATTCATTCCTTTTATACCAAAAAAATCTTTGAATAAAAGAAAAATTACTAGTCAAATATCCTTCATTTTTATAGATTGGGCTATAAGTGGGGTCAAAATTTAAACGTCATCGCTCAATTCTTAAAGATTGGGATCTTATTCCACAATTTGAAAGGTCAGTTGACCAAATAGTATGCCAATTTATTTGTTTTTTTTTACTATTTTCAATTCGCGAGATTCTCATTTGATGTGAAAACAAACTTAAAAGAAAACCTAAAGACGAAATCAATGCCGACATCAGTCACCGAGATATGAAATACTTTAAATATTTAATGGAACATTGATTCAATGTTTATTTTATTGCAGACACAAGACCTACAGGTACGTTGGCATATTTATAGATTTCACAGAGCAGATTGTAAAGAAGGTCGAATAACAAATGGTATGACAGACACTTAACCATGCAACACACATCAACTCTAAATACAAGAAAATCAATACAGCAATCTTGACATGTCAATTCACATTGAAAACATTGATTCTTTTTACACACAACACACATAGAACAAACAACAAAATCCGCTACATGCAGGAGTGGGTGAATTTTATTCCATCGCATTATGAAAATCAAACCATTTTAACAATAAATGAATACAAGCCTTTTAACACTGCATTTATAAGATCAGAACAAGTGGTCGTCTATTTAATTATTCTTAAAATGTCTATTTATCTACATATTTATGAAATGTGCCAGCGGGAACTTTGTAGAACTCCATTGTTATTATAAAAATATAAACAAAACTCTTATATTTTACAGATATTCTTTATGTGTTGATTTAATAAAATTTAATCGGTGTTATTCATACATAATAAATCCATGGCTCAACCGCCACCTAACTTAAACTTTCAATAAAAAAAACGATCCATTGATCCATGGATCATCTATGAATCAAATGTGTTGTGTATAACCATGAACGAGTCTGACCGGATATAAAGCAAAATGAAATAAAGATTTCATTTTTGAGAGCGCTATTTCGTAATGTAGTCAGCTTTTGCAAATGATGCCCAGAAATTTGCTTGTCTTCAATTTTTGCTTTACAATTTATATGAAGAAAAATGAAGTAAGGACTGAATGCAAAGTGAAAGCAGAAAAAGGACTTCATTTTGCTTTATATTATAGCATCTAAAGGTGGCCAAGAGGTCGAAACCGGCCAGACTCTTTATTTCTTAAATCAACAAATAAAAAACATCCGAAGAATAAACAGTGTTTTTTGTTTTATTAAATGTCCTTATTCATAAGATTAAATATAAATACAAACTACTGGTAGCTTTTATAAAGGCAGAACATCCCACACCTCTGTTTTATTTAAAACCTTTGATAATAC